>JARYGA010033395.1:0-41165 GCA_030545235.1 Helianthus tuberosus | reverse complement strand
GCGTTAAAATAGCTTGAGTAGTGTGACAGTTGTAGTTTGAATAGCCGTAACGTATGTAACACCCAAAAGTGCTAAAGCAAAAAGGGTTCGAGTATACTCACAGCGATTAATGGATTGAAGGGAGCGCTTTTCAGCGAGTACGGTTAGCCTGAATAGATTCGATAATGTAACGATAAGTGGCGCGTAAAACAATACAAAGTGAGAGTGGTTAGGATGGCTGATCGTGCGGATCAGCTATCCGTGAGAGGAAGTCATCCGTGCGCATGACCTATCCGTGCGGATGGTGATGCGTGCGGATGGTGATCCATCCGGATAAGCTATCCGTGCGTGTGACTGTCCGTGCGGGTGGTAATCCGTGCGGATCAGTTGTGCGTGCGGATGACTTATCCGTACGGACAAGTTGTTTGTGTGGATAATCGTTCAAGTGGATTGTTTCTTCCTACGGATGTGTTTGTGTATGATGGCTTGTGCTTTGAAGTTTTCGTTGTAGCATTTAGAAAACATCTAAGTGTTTCTACCTTTCAAGCCGGTCGCGCGGACGACAGTCCGTGCGTATGGTAGTCCGTGCGGACAATGGTGATCCGTGCGGATAGTCTGTGCGCGCGGGCAGAGACCATCCGTCCGGATAGCCTGTCCGTGCGGACGACTTGGCCTTGCGGATGAACACTGTTTGAATTTATTTTAAGGTCTTAGTATCTCATGATCCGAAGAGTAATCCATTCAGAGGTCGTCCGTCCGGATTGCTCATTCGTCGATACTCAAACCTCGTTTGGAAAGTGGGTCCCAAAGGTAGCTCGTCCGGGTGACAATCCGTCCGTATGGCCTGTGCGCGCGGACAGCCTGTGCGTGCGGACAGCCTGTGCGTGCGGACAGCCTGTGCGTGCGGACAGCCTGTGCGTGCGGACAATCTCCGGTCTGATTGTTCCGTTCGTCTACTCTTGGTTTCTGTTGTCGTTTATCGAGACGTTCTGATTACGTGGCAACCATTTGGAATTGTATTTTCACCCGCGTGACTAGACCGGTCAGGAACCACCCTAACTCGGCCTGTCGGCGACTCAGAACGGTCATTCCGGTTGACCCCGAAATCAGTTGTCTGTGGGTAGGGTTCCAGATCTGGAACTAGTGCATCACTATTACCGAGTGGAGACTAGAACCGATCAGATTCCGTACCAATTCTAAGGGTGAAAGTAGGAGAGAACTTAGGTGTATTTCTTTCAACTCTTTTATCCTTAGAAAAGTTTAGATCTAGGTGAAGCTATTGTGAAATCTTGTAGAAATCGTTTAGATCGGAGATATTCTTGGTGGAATGAGGTCAAGCTTGAAGTTCATAAGAACTTCATGATGACGTCACCCGAGAATACCTCAAATCCGGATGATTTCATGGTTAAAAGTGAAGATTTGAAAGATAAGAATGTGTAGAATCGTGTAGTGGTCAAGAATGTACAAGAATTAGTGCAAGATCTTACCTGGATTGAGAGAAATCTGAGATAAAGTGAAGGATGCGTGCGGTTCGGACGTCACTTGCCAAAAGTGGAAAAGTTGGAGAGTGACCCGTGTATTTATAGGATGCCAAAAAGGGAAAGGATGAGCCGTGCGCATGGCACGTATCCGGATAGGCTATCCGCGCGGATAGGTCATCCGTGCGGATGGCAATCCGTGCGGATTGGCAATCCGTGCGGATAGGCCATCCGTGCGGATAGGCCATCCGTGCGGATAGGCCATCCGTGCGGATTGGCCATCCGTGCGGATGCCGCCTGTTTTGGTGTGTTTGGTGCGACGTTGCTTCGGTTTCGATTAGCGAGCGATTCGATAAGGTTTCCTAGTCAACTTACTTTCAGTCCCAACTACTTCTTATAGGGTTCGACTCGGAATTCGGGTTCGGGTTCGTTTACGTTCGAGTTAGACTTCGAGTTCGATTGAGTTCGCTTGATTATCACCACATAACATAAAATAAACATGCACAAGTAACACGTAAGGCACACACACATGTATAAACAATAAGTAACATGCACAGTTCGAGTCACGGTTCGATGTCGATTTGATTAGCATAGCTTGATTAACTTTATCGCATTGTTACTTCCTATCATTTACGGT
Source organism: Helianthus tuberosus (assembly GCA_030545235.1). NCBI lineage: Eukaryota > Viridiplantae > Streptophyta > Magnoliopsida > Asterales > Asteraceae > Helianthus > Helianthus tuberosus. The sequence goes on along the minus strand of JARYGA010033395.1, from coordinate 39,071 downwards.
CGTAGGTCGATTGAAATACGGTCAACACGATTCGATCATTGTAATGTACGACATTTACTCCACATAATATAAATAAAATAAGAACATTTCTACGAGTCAAGTCGCGCGAAATCGGTCGTTGACTTTGACCTTGACTTTGACTTTCACTCGTGAAAACACGGGGTGTTACAGCCTCCCTTTGTTTAGGGAATTTCTTTCCGAAATTAAGCTGGAAGCCGTAACTAACCGTGGATCACATGTGAGAGTCCTTCGTTCGGACCATTGAAAATCGTCAAATTGATCGGGTTTTTACGGTTAAAAATTGATAATTTTCGGATATCATGTGCGAAAATATCTAATCTAAAAGCCTATAAAGTTTTAGCTTTCAATTCAAAGCCGTTTACGAGGACTCTGATTATTGTAGGTCCGGATTTATCTCCGATTCGATTGCGTAACAACACGTTCGACGTGCGGACTCCGCGAACGTGCTTGACTAAACATAATCGTAACGGAGTCAAAACCAATCCTACAAGTGGTATCTGAGCAGGTGATCGATTGCGAGGATCAAACGCACTCAGATTTGATCAAGTTCTTCATCTTTCATCTCTGTCACGTTTTTCTCTGAAAATTGCTAAATTAAACGTATACAATAACCGTGATTCTATTGATTATGATGACGTATACAAAGCCGAGAATCACGTTTTGCCTTTTTCTCTCTCTACTTTCTCTCTCTAACCCTAAGGGTCCTATTTATAGGCCAAGGATATAAGGAGACTCTCCTTATTTACAAGTATGCCACCTTGCCTTTCTTAACCGGACATTACTCATTCGTTAAACAACTGTGGATACTTTGCCTTCATGTCTCTTTCGAGTTCCCAAGTGAACTCCGCGCCTCGTTTGCCTTCCCATCGGACTTTCACAATAGGAATGCGTGAGCGTCTGAGTTCCTTGGTTTGGCGATCCATGATTTCGACAGGCTTTTCCACGAAGTGTAATGTTTCGTTCACTTGTAGATCATCTAGAGGAACATGCAAGTCGTGGTCGGCGATGCACTTTTGGAGGTTTGACACGTGGAAAGTTGGGTGGACATTGCTGAGTTCCTCCGGTAATTCGAGTCTGTAGGCGACTTTTCCGATCCTTTCCAGAATCTTAAAAGGTCCAACATATCGAGGCACGAGCTTCCCCTTTTTGCCGAATCAGACTACACCCTTCCAAGGTGATACCTTTAGGAGTACGTAGTCACCAACGCCATATTCACGGTGCTGGCGCTTTTTATCGGCGAGAACTTTCTGTCGATCCCGAGCTTTCGCTAGGTTGTCTCGAATTTGGAAGATTTTGTCTGTCGTTTCTTGTAGCAGCTCCGGACTGGTTAGTTGCGAGTGACCGATCTCGTGCCACACAATAGGCGATCGACATCTTCTTCCGTATAAGGCCTCGAAAGGTGCCATCTGGATGCTAGCCTGGTAGCTGTTGTTATACGAGAATTCAACTAACGAAAGGTGTCTATCCCAATTACCACCGAAGTCTAAAACACACGAACGGAGCATGTCTTCAAGAGTACGAATCGTTCTTTCAGTCTGACCGTCGGTTTGTGGGTGGAACGCAGTACTTAGATTAAGCGTTGTACCGAGTGCCTCTTGGAATGTTTCCCACAATCGTGAAGTAAACCGAGCATCACGATCAGAGATGATGTCACGAGGCGTCCCATGTCGACAAATGATCTCGTCGGTGTAGATTCGGGCTAATCGTTCTACCTTGTAGTCTTCTCGTATTGGCAGAAAGTGAGCTGATTTAGTCAAACGGTCAATAACAACCCAGATGCTGTCGTGACCTGATGACGTGGTTGGAAGCTTGGTTACGAAATCCATAGCTATGCTCTCCCACTTCCACATGGGAATTGGTGGTTGTTCGAGCAAGCCAGAGGGTCTTTGATGTTCAGCCTTGATTCTAGCACAGGTTAGGCATTTTCCGACATAGAGAGCGATATCCCGTTTCATACCCGGCCACCAGTACCTATAACGAAGATCATGGTACATTTTGTCAGCACCGGGATGAATAGAGTATCGGGATTTGTGAGCTTCATCCATGATAATCTGTCGCAAGTCGGTTCGCTTGGGAATCCAAATTCAGTCTAAGAAGTGGAATATCCCGTTTGATTTGCTCACTAGTTGGGCTCCATCGTGGTAGATTCGTTCCTTCTTCAGAGTGCGTTCGTTGAAACATGCATGCTGGGCGTCGCGGATGAGAGCTTCGAGGTTGTGCTGGGCTTGAACATTACGAGTGCTAAGCAGATAGCTCCGTCTGCTAAGTGCGTCGGCAACAACATTTGCTTTGCCTGGGTGATAACGAATCTCACAGTCGTAATCGTTGAGAAGTTCTACCCATCGGCGTTGACGCATATTCAGTTCCCTCTGATTAAAGATGTGTTGTAGGCTCCTATGATCGGTGAAGATCGTACACTTGGTACCATACAGGTAGTGTCGCCAAATCTTTAAGGCAAAAACAACTGCGCCTAGCTCGAGATCATGGGTTGTATAGTTCTTCTCGTGGATCTTGAGCTGTCGAGATGCGTAAGCTATAACCTTGTCTCGTTGCATAAGAACACATCCGAGACCAAGGTTGGAAGCATCACAGTAGACAATGAAATTATCGTTTCCGTCGGGTAGTGTGAGAACACGAGCATTGCAAAGCATGTGTTTGAGGGTTCGAAAGGCAGACTCTTGTTTGGTTCCCCAGACAAAAGGCTGGTCCTTATGCGTGAGAGAGGTAAGTGGTACAGCAATCTTCGAGAATCCTTCGATAAATCGTCGATAATAGCCCGCTAGTACGAGAAAGGAACGGACTTCAGACGGATTCTTAGGCGTAACCCAGCTCTTGACAGCTTCAATCTTCGCAGGATCGACGTGAATACCCTGACTATTCACAATGTGGCCCAGAAACTGAACCTCCCCCAACCAAAATTCGCACTTGGAGAATTTGGCGTAGAGTTGGTTCCCCTGGAGTAGCTCGAGAACCAAACGTAGATGCTACGCGTGTTCGGCTCTCGACTTGGAATAGATCAAGACATCGTCGATGAACACGATGACGAAACGGTCGAGATATGGCCTACACACGCGATTCATTAGGTCCATGAAAACTGCTGGTGCGTTTGTTAGGCCAAAAGGCATGACAACGAATTCGTAATGACCGTAACGGGTTCGAAATGCGGTTTTGGGTATATCCTCCTCTTGTATACGCAGCTGATGGTATCCGGAACGTAGATCGATCTTTGAGAAACACGTAGCGCCTTGTAGCTGGTCAAACAAATCGTCGATTCGAGGCAGAGGATAGCGGTTCTTGATAGTCAACTTATTCAACTCCCGGTAGTCGATGCACATCCGGAACGACCCATCCTTCTTTTTGACGAAAAGGACCGGTGCGCCCCAAGGAGAGGTGCTCGGGCGAATGAAGCCTTTCTCAAGTAATTCCTGGAGTTGGGTTGCGAGTTCGCGCATTTCGGACGGCGCGAGTCGATAAGGAGCTCTGGCGGTAGGATTAGCTCCAGGAATGAGATCAATGCGAAAATCAATATCGTGTTTTGGGGGTAGTCCGGGAAGGTCCTCTGGAAAAACTTGAGGGAATTCCCGAACCACGGGAACGTCTTTTACTTCCTTCTTCTCTTTCTTTTCCTTCTCCGCTGCTACAACGTGAGCCAAGAAAGCCCTGTATTCCTTGTGGAGATACTTGCTAGCTTGTAGGCATGATATAAGCTTGAGACCCTTTGAAGTAGTATCACCATAAACACATAACGAATCACTGTTTGCGAGCGAAAAACGAATCATTTTATCGAAGCACACAACTTCGGCATGGTTTTCGCGAAGAAAGTCCATGCCTACTATGACATCAAAGCTTCCCAGTTGCATTGGGATGAGATCGATCGAGAAGATGTGATTGTTGAGTTCAAGAGTACAATCACGGATAACGGAATTAACAGCGACGATTCTTCCAGCAGTGACTTCTACTTCGAATGCCGAGGAGAGTTTGGAACGTCTACGACTAAGGAGTTACTCAAATTCGAACGACACAAAGCAATTATCCGCTCCAGTATCAAACAAACATGAAGCATAAATACCATTCACAAGGAACGTACCATTGACCACGTTGTTGTCGGCCTGGGCTTGACGCACATTGAGATTGAAAGTCCTGGCGCGTGCGGCCTGTTGTTGCTACTGTTGTTGCTGCTGCTGTTGTGGTTCTTGTTTCACTACCCTGTTCGGGCACATGTTGGCGAAATGATTCGGGTCGCCACACGTGAAGCAGGCTCTGGCTTTGACTGCGGGTGCCGGAGGAGCTTGTTGACCCTGTGGGGCAGCGAGTAGAGCTTGATTGGCAGGAGCTTGACGAATACGTCAGTTGGCAGTGAAGTGGCCGTACACGTTGTAGTGAGCAAAAAAGCGGCATTGAATAGCAGTCGGGTGATGATAGGTGCAAGTAGGGCAGAGTGGGTGTGGCCCAGTGTATGCACGCTTTGCAGGCGGTGCATTGGCCACAGGCGCCACTACTTGACGCTGTTGGGCAGGTACAGCTTGGATCGGTGCAGCAGTGATCGCACAGTTCTTGTTGGTGGAGTTGCTCTTTCTCTTGTTCTTTCTCTTGTTGCTTGATGAGGTAGGTTCAGCAGTTGGTGGAGTAGCGGTAGCTTGATGCAGATGCTTGGAGGTCTTATCCCACACCCCAGCCTTAACCCTTTTGTCATTGATTTCAGCGGCTAGCAGATAGGTTTCCTCGATCGTGGTAGTCTTAGCCGCTTACACGAAATCAGCAACGCAGTCGGGCAAGGCTCGGATATACTTCTTGATGGTCATCTCTGGAGTCTTGACCTGGTCGGGACAGATAATGCTGAGCTGTTTGAAGCGAGCGGTAAGACCAGCATTGTCTCCATCCTTCTGATGTATGTGCCAAAATTCATCTTCAAGCTTTTGACGCTCGTGAGGAGGGCAGAATTCCTCTAGCATGACTTCCTTGAGCTCGTCCCATGACAAACCGTAAGCTGCATCATTCCCTCTCTTGTTCCTCTCGGCCGTCCACCAGTCCAAAGCACGGGACTGAAAGACGCCGGTAGCGTTCAGAGTTCGAAGGTCATCAAGGCAACCACTTTGTCGCAGAGTAACCTCGATAGAGTCAAACCAGTGAAATAGTGCAGTAGGACCTCCTTCGCCTGTGAATTCTTTCGGCCCACATGACTTGAATTGTTTGAAACTGAAAGGTCTTGCGGCAGCTTTTGGACCTTCAGTCCTCGATTCCTCGGATGATTTGCTGGCATTCTCATAGGCATCGCTCACAGCTTTTGCCACACTTTTCGCGATAATAGAGGTAAGACGTCGGTCCCTCTTTTCCTGACGAGTGAGTGTATGACGAGATCCATACGACATTGTCTGCAATAGACATCGCCACGGAACTCAACACATGTATTCGAATCTCACCTCACACGTCTATTACTACTAAAGCTCAGTAACACGTACCATGTAAACGCATATAGTCACAAAATCACAGAATTGCACAAAATCACATATACACATAGAGCACATAATCACAATATTCCTGAACATGTAAGCACAATAGCAAAACACACCTAACTTAATCACTAAAAGCAGTCAGAAAACAGAAACCTAGTATTCAGGGTTTGCGAGTGTTGCGAGCGATGTGTCATTGTCGTCTCGTGTGAGTTTTGTGTCTTAGCAGAAGCAGTAGCGTTGGGTCGAAACCAATAGTACCTCAAAACGTTAACAAACAACAGAAAATGCATAAAATTTTCATAAAGGTCGATAAATCGAAGGTAGATTGTCTGAGGCTAATAGACTTCGACTAACCAAAATGGTTCGACTATTCACAAGGATCCTGTGTGCACAATTACCTCCAGGACTATGCCTTTGCCTCGATTCTTGGGCATTGGCGCAATTCCCATTGGTTATATTGTGTCTTTAGTTCGTTGGAGTCCATCGAAACTTTGGTGGGAGTTTTGTATAAAAGTAGGACAAGTCGTCAAGGTTAGGGTGTCACCCCTATCTTGCAACTTCTGTCCTTGTTTTTGATAAAATTTGAGGAGATTATTCATCAAAATATGGATTTCACTCCTAATTTGGTGTGATTTCTCCTCATTTGTAGTTAAAACGCATACTGACTAGACAACTTTAGTCGAGAGTTTGCGGTTTTCACACCTATTCTCGACCTCGTTACCCATTCATAATTTGAAAATTCGAGTGCAGTGATAGAAAAGAGCGAGTGATAGTGGCGGGTTTACGCATACACGTGAGTCGGTCTGTTGGTTCTTAACTATAGACTAGGTCTCTAAGACTTCGACCCGGACTAGGTCGAGTCTTGCCTAATTCCCTATAGTTATGGCTCTGATACCAATCTGTCACACCCCAACCGATGGCGGAATCATCGGGGCGTGGCACTGAGCGAAACAGATTGTCCAGAAGTTTCCATAACAACTATCATTACCATTTAATTAAACATCACGTCCCATACCGTAACTTAAACAGTTAAATAGTTATTACAGGCAAAGCATCGAGACAAATATTCTGTTCCGACAACTCAGATTTAAACATAACAAATTTATTCGTTGGTTTCTAGGACTCCAGTTCCTAGCTTCGATTTCATCACAGCCCGAGAAGTATATAAACAACCTAGGCACCTGTCACATACGTTGAAATAAAGTCAATACATATAATATAAAGGTGAGCATACAAGTTTGATAATAGCATATAGAGTTCGAATTCGTTTACGCACAACCAGCACGTACACATAGTGAAATGAAGCACGTTAGTTATCGACATAGATCCATCGATACCAATGACTGCGGGTTGACTGCCCGAGGCAGTTCTGTTGATGCACGGAATGTCTGTTGACTGCGTCTACAAAAAGTCTGAAGTCAAGATAGGTCAACAGAGGGTCAAAATATGTATTTTATGAGCTGGTTCACTTATGTGTCAATGGTCTAGTTCGCTCATAGGGTAGTTCTGGTTCGCTTTAGTGTCAATAGGTCTGGTTCGCTTATATGGAAGTAGTCTGGTTCGCTCATGTGTCATGTCGTATAAGCGAACCAGAAACATTATAAATAGGGGTGTAGTTCATTTGTGTAGAGAGTTGTATGTGTGTGCTTAGGAGCCGAACCTCTGTCAAATTTTCATCAGAAAAGCAATAAAACAAAGGAAATTAATAGGACAAGCTGTTGTAATCTTGCATATTCTGATTCCGCCTTTATATGTGAGAATGAGCTACTCGGATTGACGTTTTTCGGGTCAAGGAACGGTCCAACAAGTTCGCAATACATGATTACCACCGTTGATGCATGTGTTTGTGTATGATGGCTTGTGCTTTGATGTTTTCGTTGTAGCATTTAGAAAACATCTAAGTGTTTCTACCTTTCAAGCCGGTCGCGCGGATGACAGTCCGTGCATATGGTAGTCCGTGCGGACAATGGTGATCCGTGCGGATAGTCTGTGCGCGCGGGCAGAGACCATCCGTCCGGATAGCCTGTCCGTGCGGACGACTTGGCCGTGCGGATGAACACTGTTTGAATTTATTTTAAGGTCTTAGTATCTCATGATCCGAAGAGTAATCCATTCAGAGGTCGTCCGTCCGGATTGCTCATTCGTCGATACTCAAACCTCGTTTGGAAAGTGGGTCCCAAAGGTAGCTCGTCCGGGTGACAATCCGTCCGTATGGCCTGTGCGCGCGGACAGCCTGTGCGTGCGGACAGCCTGTGCGTGCGGACAGCCTGTGCGTGCGGACAGCTTGTCCGTGCGGACAATCTCCGGTCTGATTGTTCCGTTCGTCTACTCTTGGTTTCTGTTGTCGTTTATCAAGACGTTCTGATTACGTGGCAACCATTTGGAATTGTATTTTCACCCGCGTGACTAGACCGGTCAGGAACCACCCTAACTCGGCCTGTCGGCGACTCAGAACGGTCATTCCGGTTGACCCCGAAATCAGTTGTCTGTGGGTAGGGTTCCAGATCTGGAACTAGTGCATCACTATTACCGAGTGGAGACTAGAACCGATCAGATTCCGTACCGATTCTAAGGGTGAAAGTAGGAGAGAACTTAGGTGTATTTCTTTCAACTCTTTTATCCTTAGAAAAGTTTAGATCTGGGTGAAGTTATTGTGAAATCTTGTAGAAATCATTTAGATCGGAGATATTCTTGGTGGAATGAGGTCAAGCTTGAAGTTCATAAGAACTTCATGATGACGTCACCCGAGAATACCTCAAATCCGGATGATTTCATGGTTAAAAGTGAAGATTTGAAAGATAAGAATGTGTAGAATCGTGTAGTGGTCAAGAATGTACAAGAATTAGTGCAAGATCTTACCTGGATTGAGAGAAATCTGAGAAAAAGTGAAGGATGCGTGCGGTTCGGACGTCACTTGCCAAAAGTGGAAAAGTTGGAGAGTGACCCATGTATTTATAGGATGCCAAAAAGGGAAAGGATGAGCCGTGCGCATGGCACATATCTAGATAGGCTATCCGCGCGGATAGGTCATCCGTGCGGATGGCAATCCGTGCGGATTGGCAATCCATGCGGATAGGCCATCCGTGCGGATTGGCCATCCGTGCGGATGCCGCCTGTTTTGGTGTGTTTGGTGCGACGTTGCTTCGGTTTCGATTAGCGAGCGATTCGATAAGGTTTCCTAGTCAAATTACTTTCAGTCCCAACTACTTCTTATAGGGTTCGACTCGGAATTCGGGTTCGGGTTCGTTTACGTTCGAGTTAGACTTCGAGTTCGATTGAGTTCGCTTGATTATCACCACATAACATAAAATAAACATGCACAAGTAACACGTAAGGCACACACACACGTATAAACAATAAGTAACATGCACAGTTCGAGTCACGGTTCGATGTCGATTTGATTAGCATAGCTTGATTAACTTTATCGCATTGTTACTTCCTATCATTTACGGTCGTAGGTCGATTGAAATACGGTCAACACGATTCGATCATTGTAATGTACGACATTTACTCCACATAATATAAATAAAATAAGAACATTTCTACGAGTCAAGTCGCGCGAAATCGGTCGTTGACTTTGACCTTGACTTTGACTTTCACTCGTGAAAACACGGGGTGTTACACAATAAGTCTTGGAGGTCACTTGCATCCAGACCAAATGCATCCTCTCTTGATAGCTTTTCAACTTTACCATCAGACTTGAGCAGAGTTAATACGTGGGTATCTTTGTTAGACTTCCACTTTAGTATTTTTGGGTCTAATGGCTTTCTAGGGAGAAGATTTATTTGAGATGAGTTTGGGGATTGAGGTATGTTTGCCAACTTTTTTATTGTTTCAGAAACTTTAGCTTGAAGTTATAGTGAAGCATCATCCAATCCATATTGAAGTTGATTTCTGATGGCCTCTTTTCTATGTTCAACATACCTCCTTTCATCTTCCTCATCAATCTGCTTCTGCCTTTTTAGTTGATTCAAGGCACTAATGGGTGGAGCAGATGATGAGAACAACTTTTTAAGGGCATGGGTCTGTTGAGACCTATCAGTAGTGGTTTCATCATCATATACAGGCTTTTAAGGAACAGTTGGATCTGTCTTTTTGAGCTATTCTAACCTTCTATAGGTCTCATCAACATTCTGCTTAGACCATCTAGCAATGGATCTAGCAGGCCCATAACCAGCTGCAACAAGCTCTGCTCTCTTCCTTTTGCACCTTAATGCATCATCTACATCAACCTTCTTAAATTTATTCCAGTTGGGTGAAGATTTCGTCAATGTAGGATCTTTTTTCATCATTTCAATTATGTTTACTTCTTCTTTGAGAGCTTCTAGAGACCAGTCTTTGAATTAAGACCTGTTGGCTTTGTAGGGCTTTTCTTTCATAATGAGATCCAAGTAGTCAACCCTTAGTTCCTTTTGAAGATCAGCATCTGGTGGCAACTCTGACATAGATTTACTCAGATCTCAAGCAAAGTCTTCCAGTTTCCTGACTTTACTAAGCTCATGTTGATATTTATTCTGGTAAATCTTGTCCCTTAACCCTCTACTCTCTTCTTTGGCAATACTTTGAGCTTGGTTGACTTTCAACTTTAAGTATTCATCCATATTTTGTGGTGTTCTGAAGCCATACAGAGATGGGAAGGTTCTTTTGAATGGATCCTCTATTTTGTAAAGCTGTATCATTTCATCTTGGACTGCAAGAAAATCCAGAGGATATTAAGTTACCAAAGGGATGTCACGTGGCATGTAACCAATGGGTGGATTATTGAGTGGGTTTGTTTGTGATGATGATGAGGGTGGAGTAATTTGTGCAGGAGCAGATGATAAACGAATAGGTGGTGGTATTTCTTTGTCTTCATCAAGTACCACAAATTTCCTTTTTCTGGCATAGGCAAACTTTAGAGGAGGAGGAGTTTTAGATGGAGAAGGTGGTTTAGGTGAAAAGGTTGTTTGTGAAAGGAATCTTTGAAGTGTTGGTGGTGGTTGTGTTGATGGTGGAGGATCAAAATGAATGAGAGCAGTGGATTAGCTAACAACTGCTGAAACCACTGGTGTTGCAACAGCTATTGCCTTAACATCTGTTGATGCTTTTGATGCATCAACATCTGTTGGTTTTGTTGAGGATGGTGGTGGTGATGAAGTTGTTTTCTTCTTCTTTTGAGGTGGTTTTTGTGGTGATGGTGTCACACCCCGACCACGTAAAACAATAAAACATGGCCGAAACGTCGGGGAGTGTTGTAACAGAATCATTGTTTCACAACCATGGATTAAACAGTTTCGTTTTATTAAATTAAACGTATTACATTACATTGGAATTAGAAACAAAACAAGAAAAAATAGACTTTCATTGTTATTAAGTCACTAAGGCCTCGTCAATTCCTATGTGAGCGTACACAAAAAATCATCATCAAACATCATCAACTATGGTACCTAAAACACACGTGAAAATACGTCAGCATAAAAATGTCGGTGAGTACATAGGTTTTATATGAGTGTCAGATTCATGGCTCGTTTTACATGTTGCAATACTTATTTAAAAACCTTGTTTTGAAAAGTATAATATTGCGACATAATTAACCAACGCAAATCAAGTTGGTTATAATTTGCAAAATCTCGTAGCCATGATTCTTAACTCCAAAACATTTGTTTAAATAAATCCAAATTGTAAATCGTTTTTGAAATAAAACTCGAATGTTTTATATTGTTAGAAAAACCTTGTAATATAACTTTGTTTTAATAACCTTTGCCCAAGTGATCTAGATAACGCAACGATATATAATGTGTTAAAAGCACTTATATATAGGAAGTACCAGCGGTGTATCCACCATGCTTTTAACACATTACACACGCCCCGTTACCTAATCACTTCCCTAACCCAATGGCTCAAACAGTTACAAATGGTTCACATAAATCAAATGGTTACAAACGGTTCACATAAATCCAACGATTACAAATGGTTCACATACATCCAATGGTTACAAATGGTTCACATACATCCAACGATTACAAATGGTTCAAAACGTAAAACAATTGTGCTAGCATGTTAAGTGAACATACACAACGAAACATAATGAAATCATATACTAATAGTGTAATAATGAACATAGCAAGTATATGATATGAAAACATGGAAAGCACGAAAATAACAAGTAGGCACATGTGTTTCACCCCAAAACGTTTGGAAAGCAGTAAAAGAGGGGTCTATGTACTCACTTGAGGGTGCTTAGAAGTCTTGAACAACAACCAAGCAAGGCTAGAGGGATCACGGAAATCAAACGGCACCTAATATAGGTAACTATGTAAATAACCGGACCTAAATCGGGAGATCGGATAGAATGAGGTTTCGTAAACCAAATGAGTCTAGAAACTCATGTAATATGGTTTAACAAATCCTACATCTAAAAGGAAACCTATCCTACGTGCTTATGACCCATTACGACCCGTTTAGGTAGCTTGTGCTACTTTAACGCTTCGTTCGCGTAAAACGCGTTCGGACCGCCTTACTAGTCCTATGATAAGTAATATATGCCTTAACATGTTTAATCATGTTGCCTAATCAGTTTAGATGTCAAAATTTAGGTTACATACGCTTAAAATGAATTTATGCGCAAAAAGGGCATTTTGGTCATTTTCCTATGGCATATAAATTACCTATCATACAACTAACTAAACGAACTGACCATAAGGTATAACCTCGGAAGGTTATTCCCTATACAACTATGGTCACCTAATGTGTTTGGTCGGATCCTAATGATCGACCAAACGGGTCGGGTTCGAAAGTATAAGCGATTGTTTAGATCGCTTACCTTACGACCCTATATAAGCACTAAACCTAAAGTGACGAGCTAAACATGTTAAAACATGTTTAAAGAAGTTTTAAAATAGGTTTGGTATCAAAACAAATGGTTTTGATACCTAAAAGTAGTTTGGTTACAAAATACGCAAGAACACGTATTTTGGCCGAAACTACGACTCGTCACTAAGCCTAGATAACGTGGTAATCAGTAGGTATAGTCACAAGAGACTAAAACCATCGTGATTATGCTCACGTTATGAAGTTCAAACGAACTTCATGTTGACCATAAACTGGTCAATGCAGAAAGTCAAACATAGTTTGACTTTCACGCTAAAACGCGTAAAAGAACGAAAGAGGACTTACAACGGGTCCAAGAATGGAAGCTTTGATCAGAATATTCTCAGGTATGAAGTGATAACACATCAACTTAGAGAACAAATTCAGATCAAAGGTGTGAGTTTGAGAGTGAAGTGGGTGGGGGTATTTATAGATTTCATAGAACCGTTAAGATCGTTTCTTGAAACCCGAGCTTTGATCTAGGCCGTACACTTGCACCCATTGTTTTCTAAAACCATGGGAGCCCCTAATATGAGTCCATAGTATCATAAAAACCATAAAATACCAGCCCATAGGGTGCAAAACAATAGGTTAAAACCATCAAAATCTAAAAAATGGACCAAGTTCAATGTATCTGCCAGAAATTTCAAAAAAGGTCCCAGCACTTGTAAAACTTGATTTTTTGCACTTTTAAGCCACGTTAACCCCATTTCAAGGCTCTAAAATAAAGTTAAAGTATAGGGAACTTAAAATATGCTCAAAAACATCTCGGATTTCGGTTCGTTTGGTCGTACGGTTGCGTTGTTCGGTTAATTATAACAGAAATCGTAATGAACGCAAAAACGATCCAAATTACGCGACGAATGGAATTTTATCATGCCAATCACTAAAATAAAATATTTTAATGATTACATAAATTTTTGGATGTCCGGATATATTCAGGACGTAAGATATGCGCGAAAATGCAATCTTATGCACTTTTGACGCTTTTAGTCTCTATTGATCAAATAAGTTTATTTTAGCATACCGAACCCCTCAAAGCCTATTTCTAAGCTATGTAAAGGATATTTTAGGGTATGTTTAACTTATGATCAAGTTCCGAAATGTTCGTTACAGTACGAATCGGCATACTTTCACAGTTTGTCGAATTTAGTCCCTGTAAGCGAATAAACTTGATTTCGGCACACCAAACCTTCCAAAACTTATTTCTAAGTTATGTAAAGGTTATTTAAGGTATGTTAGGCCTATGTCACTGTTCTGGAGTGTTTTTTGCATTAAAGTGGTTATATTTACGCATCAGTGCGCGTATAACCTTCCAGAAAGCGATTTAGAGCCCGAAATCGAACAAGAATTGATATGTGCAAATGATACACATATTTATACCAATCCCAAGTATGAAATACAATATTTCATTGGTTTGGTATTTGTTTGATGGTTGAAGGGACACAGGTGTCACAGTCTCCCCTACTTCAGGAAATTTCATCCCGAAATTTATTCGTAGGAGTTTGTCTATGACGTTGTGTTAAATAATATCCTTGCATGGAATCTAGGGTGTTTATCTATTTGCATAGAATAACCCATCAAAGATTATGCAAGGCATAATCCTGTCATTTCTCTCAACTGGCAATCTTTAAAAAAGAAAATGAAGGAAAAATCAAGGATATTCATTTTCCTCGATGGATATTCTTCAGAAACGAAAATGAACGGAATGAGTCATTTTCCTCAATGGGTATTCTTCAGAAACGAAAATGAACGAATAATCAAGAATATTCATTTTCCCTCGATGGATATTCTTCAGAAACGAAAATGAACGGAATGAGTCATTTTCCTCAATGGGTATTCTTCAGAAACGAAAATGAACGAATAATCAAGAATATTCATTTCCCTCGATGGATATTCTTCAGAAACGAAAATGAATGGAATGAGTCATTTTCCACAATGGGTATTCTTCAGAAACGGAAATGAAGGAAAAATCAAGAATATTCATTTCCCTCGATGGATATTCTTCAGAGACGAAAATGAACAGAATGAGTCATTTTCCTCAATGGGTATTCTTCAGAAACGGAAATGAAGGAAAAATCAAGAATATTCATTTCCCTCGATGGATATTCTTCAGAAACAAAAATGAACGGAATGAGTCATTTTCCTCAATGGGTATTCTTCAGAAACGGAATTGAAGGAAAAAGAAAAATCAGGGATATTCATTTCCCTCGATGGATATTCTTCAAAAACGAAAATGAATGGAATTAGTCATTTTCCTCAATGGGTATTCTTTAGAAACGGAAATGAACTAAGTCAACTCTAGACACATGACAAAACTTGCTATGGTTTCTGTGCACTAAATTCCATAATTATGTATGCATCCATAATTACGTAATTCCTTGCACAGTCCGCATAGTTTGTTTTGTAATGTGAAGGGGGAGAAAATCAAACCTGTGATGAGTGTGACTAGACTATCATAGGGTCCTTTTAAGTAGATCGACAAATGATCTCTTTAATTAGACCACCAAGGAGTCTTTTTAGCTATATCATCACATGATATTCCTAACCAGATTTTTGGATCAATCTGTTTAACTAGACCACTCAAGGGGTCTAATTATGGAATAGTACATTATAATCCAAGGGTCTTTACTATTACGTAGAAGCCCATTAAGGATTTAAGGTAGTACCTTTGGATATCCTACTATGAATCCCTTATACGAAGATATGGAAGATTCTATGAGGATTTGGATAACAAAAACTTGGATCACACAAAAACATAAAAGGGAACACATAAGCACATAATCACATATTTGTTTAATTTGACCTTTAATTTGTTATCTTTAGACACGGATATTTAAAGCACACCAGGAATCCAATCCGTGGATTTCATTTGGCACTTTAATCATTTTCAAGAATCTACCTATGAAGTTAGGATGATCTTCCGAAAATTCGATTTTGTTTTCAAAGAAACGTAATATTCGAATTAAGGTACACAACAATTTTAGGATTTACGAAAATACCCTTAGGTACCCTATTAAGGATTTATAGTGGTACTTTGGGTATTCGTCCAGAGTTGTAACTTGCGCCTTGTACTTCGTTTCTTTGGAAGAAACGGGTACTTAGGATTTTCGTGGAAAACACAAGAGATCATAAAATGGAAGAAGTTTGGGGGTAGTATGTTCTTCAAGGAATACGATTCCCTGATTGTCGGTATTGTAGGGGATATGTTGTTTATACACGCAACCACATAAATACATTGCAATGTAAATAAAAGATTTATTTATAAACAACGATAACAACTGTTTCATGGACCTTGACAACAAAAGAAAATAATACATAAGACGTGATTATTTCTAAACGGTGTTGTCTTCTAGTCGGTCAGATGCTCATCCCTGTGCTGGATTTGCATTAGCAAGCTTTGGGCAATTTCTTCGGAAATGACCCATCTCGCCACAATTGTAGCAAGAACCTGGTGGAAAACGAGCTTGAGCAGGATTGTTGTAAGCTTGATTTGGTGCAACTGCAGCTCGGCAAACTCTTGCTGTATGACCAATAAGTCCACAAATTTGGCATTTGCGGCACTTCACACTAGCATGATGATGAAGGTTACATTGGTTGCACAAGGGTGCAGTTCCGTTGTATGGCTTCCTAGCAGGGGGTTGAGCTAGTTGGTTGGGGGTAGCCTGATCATTGTGAGCAACCACGGCGAAGTTCTGGGAAGCTTTTCGCTTCCTTGACTTCTTGGAGGATTCAGTCTGTTCATCTTTGGGTTTTGATTCCTTGATTGGTTTCTTATCACCTTTTCAGAAAAGTTTACCTTTCCTGATTTGAGATTTAGTCAAGGTAGCAGATAGCTCAATGGCCTGCCTAACCGTAGTGGGGTTACTACCAGTCACAATGTCTTGTACTGGGTCAGGGAGGCCATCAATGTACTTTTCGATGGCTTTATCCAAAGGCGTAACCATATTCGGGCATAACAGACTTAACTCCTCATAATGATCCGTGTAGGCTCGATGCTCACCGCTATCTTGCTTAAGATCGTTGAATTCCCTTTCCAAGGCCCTGATCGCGTGACGAGGACAGAATTCCTTCATCATCAGAGCTCGAAGCTCTTCCCACGTTTGAGCCAGTGCCACATCGGCACCCCTATCCCTCATCACACCATTCCACCATGTCAAAGCTCGTTTCTCAAAGACACTAGATGCGAATTCTACCTTTCGCTCATTTGGGCATTGAACATGCCTAAAGGTGCTCTCTAGACTCTCGAACCATTGAAGAAGTGCAGTCGCTCCTTGAGACCCAGAAAACTTTGATGGCTTAGCCGAGTTGAACGTCTTGAAGTTGCAGGGGGCATTATTGTTGTTGAGAGCTTGGTTACATTGAGCAATGATGTTCGGGATTGCAGCAGTCATTTGCTGCGTAATGACAGCTGCCAGCTCTTCAATAGGTACCTGATTTTCGCATCGTGGAGGCATTCTAAAAAGGGGAAATAAGAGAGAAAACAAATGAAATGGCATTGGGTAAGAATAGGATGTTACAATTACCGACCAAAAATCATGGGTGACGGTCATTTGTTTGAACCACGAAGCAAACAAATGACACACAAAGGCTGAATCAAAGTAAATAGGTCCTCATAATGTATCGCGAAGACATGCTCGCCTATAAGTGGGCACTCACCCCAAGAGTTCCTAGGTAAGAGTGACTGGTCCGATACTGCGGATTTGTACGAACACTCTAGCCTTAGACAGAAAGCTCAGGGTACAGGCACCCACCCTTCCAGTTTGCACGTGTTCACATTATGTAGCCCCAAACTTTGACGAGAATTTGAAAACTTTGAAGGTTCGTAACCTTATAATAAATCATCCTTGAACAGATGATTAGTTTTCAAAGCAGATTCGAATTTTGTGTTCTTAGTGTGGTTGCTGCCTAAAGATAGGCAACGATATTATTTTATGACTAAACGCAAGTAAACTCACGTTAGGGTCCTAGGAAGGTTATAGTCTAGGTCAAAGCATTACTAATAACCTAATTCCCTATAACCATTGGCTCTGATACCAACTTTTCTGTCACACCCCGACCACGTAAAACAATAAAACGTGGCGGAAACGTCGGGGAGTGTTGTAACAGAATCATTGTTTCACAACCATGGATTAAACAGTTTCGTTATTAAATTAAACGTATTACATTACATTGGAATTAGAAACAAAACAAGAACAAATAGACTTTCATTGTTATTAAGTCACTAAGGCCTCGTCCATTCCTATGTGAGCGTACACAAAAAATCATCATCAAACATCATCAACTATGATACCTGAA
Organism: Helianthus tuberosus; assembly: GCA_030545235.1. Taxonomy (NCBI): domain Eukaryota; kingdom Viridiplantae; phylum Streptophyta; class Magnoliopsida; order Asterales; family Asteraceae; genus Helianthus; species Helianthus tuberosus. Next base: position 21,450 of record JARYGA010033395.1, on the reverse strand, counting down.
ACACACGTGAAAATACGTCAGCATAAAAATGTCGGCGAGTACATAGGTTTTATATGAGTGTCAGATTCATGGCTCGTTTTACATGTTGCAATACTTATTTAAAAACCTTGTTTTGAAAAGTATAATATTGCGACATAATTAACCAACTCAAATCAAGTTGGTTATAATTTGCAAAATCTCGTAGCCATGATTCTTAACTCGAAAACATTTGTTTAAGTAAACCCAAATTGTAAATCGTTTTTGAAATAAAACTCGAATGTTTTATATTGTTAGAAAAACCTTGTAATATAACTTTGTTATAATAACCTTTGCCCAAGTGATCTAGATAACGCAACGATATATAATGTGTTAAAAGCACTTATATATAGGAAGTACCAGCGGCGTATCCACCATGCTTTTAACACATTACACCCGCCCCGTTACCTAATCACTTCCCTAACCCAATGGCTCAAACAGTTACAAATGGTTCACATACATCCAATGGTTACAAATGGTTCACATACATCCAACGATTACAAATGGTTCAAAACGTAAAACAATTGTGCTAGCATGTTAAGTGAACATACATAGCAAAACATAATGAAATCATGTACTAATAGTGTACTAATGAACATAGCAAGTATATGATATGAAAACATGGAAAGCACGAAAATAACAAGTAGGCACATGTGTTTCACCCCAAAACATTTGGAAAACAGTAAAAGAGGGGTCTATGTACTCACTTGAGGGTGCTTAGAAGTCTTGAACAACAACCAAGCAAGGCTAGAGGGATCACGGAAATCAAACGGCACCTACTATAGGTAACTATGTAAATAACCGGACCTAAATCGGGAGATCGGATAGAATGAGGTTTCGTAAACCAAATGAGTATAGAAACTCAGGTAATATGGTTTAACAAAGCCTACATTCTAAAAGGAAACATATCCTAAGTGCTTATGACCCATTACGACCCGTTTAGGTAGCTTATGCAACTTTAACACGCTGTTCGCGTAAAATGCGTTCGGACCACCTAACTAGTCCTATGATAAGTAATATATGCTTAACATGTTTAATAATGTTGCCTAATCAGTTTAGATGTCAAAATTTAGGTTACATATGCTTAAAATGAATTTATGCGCAAAAAGGGCATATTGGTCATTTTCCTAAGGCATATAAATTACCTTTCATACAACTAACTAAACGAACTGACCATAAGGTATAACCTCAGAAGTTTATTCCCTTTAAAACTATGGTCACATAATGTGTTTGGTCGGATCCTAATGATTGACCAAACGGGTCGGGTTCAAAAGTATAAGCGATTCTTTAGATCGCCTACCTTACGACCCTATATAAGCACTAAACCTAAAGTGACGAGCTAAACATGTTAAAACATGTTTAACGAAGTTTAAAAACAGTTTTGGTATCAAAACAAACGGTTTTGATACCTAAAAGTAGTTTGGTTACAAAATACGCAAGAACAGGCATTTTGGCCGAAACTACGACTCGTCACTAAGCCTAGATAACGTGGTAATCAGTAGGTATAGTCACAAGAGACTAAAACCATCATGATTATGCTCATGTTATGAAGTTCAAATGAACTTCATGTTGACCATAAACTGGTCAATGCAGAAAGTCAAACATAGTTTGACTTTCACGCTAAAACGCGTAAAAGAACGAAAGAGGACTTACAATGGGTCCAAGAATGGAAGCTTTGATCCGAATATTCTCAGGTATGAAGTGATAACACATCAACTTAGAGAACAAATTAAGATCAAAGGTGTGTGTTTGAGAGTGAAGTGGGTGGGGGTATTTATAGATTTCATAGAACCGTTAAGATCGTTTCTTGAAACCCGAGCTGTGATCTAGGCCGTACACTGGCAACCATTGTTTTCTAAAACCATGGGAGCCCCTAATATGAGTCCATAGTATCATAAAAACCATTAAATACCAGCCCATAGGGTGCAAAACCATGGGTTAAAACCATCAAAATCTCAAAAATGGACCAAGTTCAATGTATCTGCCAGAAATTTCAAAAATGGTCCCTGTACTTGTAAAACTTGATTTTTTTTGCACTTTAAAGCCCCGTTAACCCTATTTCAAGGCTCTAAAATAAAGTTAAAGTATAGGGAACTTAAAATATGCTCAAAAATATCTCGGATTTCGGTTCGTTTGGTCGTACGATTGCGTTGTTCGGTTAATTACGACGGAAATCGTAATGAACGCAAAAACGATCCAAATTACGCGACGAATGGAATTTTATCATGCCAATCACTAAAATAAAATATTTTAATGATTACATAAATTTTTGGATGTCCGGATATATTCAGGACGTAAGATATGCGCGAAAATGCAAACTTATGCACTTTTGACGCTTTTAGTCTCTATTGATCAAATAAGTTTATTTTAGCATACCGAACCCCTCAAAGCTTATTTCTAAGCTATGTAAAGGATATTTTAGGGAATGTTTAACTTATGATCAAGTTCTGGAATGTTCGTTACAGTACGAATCGGCATACTTTCACAGTTTGTCGAATTTAGTCCCTGTAAGCGAATAAACTTGATTTCGGCACACCAAACCTTCCAAAACTTATTTCTAAGTTATGTAAAGGTTATTTATGGTATGTTAAGCCTATGTCACTGTTTTGGAGTGTTTGTTGCATTAAACTGGTTATATTTACGCATCAGTGCGCGTATAACCTTCCAGAAAGCGATTTAGAGCCCGAAATCAAACAAGAATTGATATGTGCAAATGATACACATATTTATACCAATCCCAAGTTTGAAATACAATATTTCATTGGTTTGGTATTTGTTTGATGGTTGAAGTGACACAGGTGTCACATATGGTTTTTGAGGTGAAGGTTTAGGTTTGGTTGCAGCAGTGGTTTGCCTTTTAGAAGCAGTTCTTTTGGGAAATGTGGCAAGTGGTGGTCTATTGTTTCTGAAAGATTTTCTTTTATCAGTTGTGCCAATGGCTAGTGTTTTGTTTTCCTATTTCATGTTTTTCTCATGTTCCCTCTTCCAAACATCTGCTTTGCTTTCTATAGTGTCTTTTCTCTTCTGCTTTTCTAAAATCTCTTCATCTGTCTGTTTATTAAGGGTTTTGTTAACTCCCTTTTTCTTTCCAGCATCGGATTTTTTAGTAGATTTTGCAAAAGTGTCTTTGGCAGATCTTGGCTTTTGTTGTTACTGACTTTTAGGTTTTGCTTTGGGATCAGCATCAAGTTTCCTCAGAGAATCTTTCTCCCCCTTTTTGGCATCATCTTGATCATCTTTCTCAAAGATAGGTGCAGCCAGTTAACTTTGCAAGGGCTTCTTTGATCCCCTTGATATCTGCCCGAGTGTCTTTATATCTTGCTTCAACCATAACTCTGATCAATTACATATGTGAGTTATGTTGAAGTTCAGCCAATTCCTTTTGAGCTGCTAAGATAGGTTGCACAAAATTCCAAAACTCCTGGGATAATTGCTGATGACTAGGTTGACTTTTGGAAGCATCCACCAACTGCTTCATCAGATCTTTCATTTCACCAATATTTGTTTCAATTGAGGATATCCTCTCCGTCAAATCCTTGTATTTTAATTCATCGCCTAACTTAATAAGATCACCTGAATTCCCACCAGAGGTGGTTGTATCTGCTTTTGTGATAGGAGTAGACTCCAAATCATCAGCAGATGCCTCTTTTTCTTGGTTCTGGGGACTTCCCTCTGCATCAGTGTTTACCTTGATAGACACAGCAGTGGTTGCCTTCAAGGGAATCTTAGAGATGAAACTACTGTCCAATTGTAAATCAATTGATTTAACATTTGTAGTAGCTGCTCCACTTGAACTACCAACAAGAATTTCATGAACAGGTTCAGACACAGCCATTGTTGAAGTTGTACTCTTAGTAATGTGTTGGTGAGAGGGGCTGCTTATTGTCTGAGTGTCAATAGCCTCAAACAGTGGTATAAAGGTTGGTGGAATGGGAGATGAAGGGAGTAGTGTTGAAAGAGACATTGCCCCGGGAGAAGGGCTTTTAAACATACTTTTAAGTGAAGGTAATGTTTCATATTGTGGTGTCCCTATGCTTACAACATGTTCCTTTTGTGAGGAATCATGAGGAGTTAGGTTTTCAGGTTGAGATCTTTCCAACTGTTGTGAGGAAGTAGCAACAGTGGTTTCTAGTGACATTTGTGTTGTCACAAGGTTAACCTTTGGGATCTCATCTTCCAAAGGACCCTTATTTGTTGGTTTAGTGGGCTTTTTAGATTTGGATTTGGTCTTTTTGGGTTTGGATGGTGGGGATTTCACAGTAGTGGTTGTGGTTCTGTGATCACCATGAGTAGTGGACTCAGCAACAGAGGTTTGAGGAACAGATGTGGACTCATCTAAAATTTGCACAGACCTATTTGCTTATGTTTTTGAAACAGCTTTGGCTGTTAGGAGAGCAAAAGTTTCAGATGAAAGACTTTTCATTTTGAAAGTTGTACCCTGTTCAAAGGCTTTTTCAGGAAGCTTCTTTTGTAGGTAATAGCTTAAAAACCTTGGAAAGAATAGAAAAGCAGCATTCTTGTTTTTCACATTAGTAACCATATCATTAAATAGTGCTTGGGAGTAGTTAAAGTCAGTTTTATTCAAAATGGCATACCCCAAATATTGAATTTTCAAAGGTATTTCATTGAAAGCAGTGGTTTTGTTTGAAAGACAAGTTAAAAGGGTATGGAATAGGAATTTCATGGGTGGTGGAAAATTTGGTTTAAACATTGTGGCTTTATTCAACTGTCCATCATAACCCCTTTTAATCAAGTCCAGTTGAAATTCATTTTTAGGGAAAGAAGTTTTACCTACCAAGTCATTCATCTTGAATGTTTCAGATATGGTAGTGGGTGTGATAGCGACCAATACACCTCCGACAGTTCAAATGATTCCAAATGGCTCTTTGCCTTGTTCCTCAATGTTGGCATTTGCCCAGAAGTCACGGAGTGTATCTTGGTAGATGGGTGCATCGGTGGTGAGAAGTATTTTGTATTTGGAGGTTGACAGGATGTCAATTATTGAGTGGAATTTTGTATTTTTCTTGGTTTTCTCAAAAGTGCAAAGGTAGTTATGAGGATGTTTGATGATTAGAGCCATGGTCGGAAGTGAAGAAGAAGAAGATGGAAACCGTTTTGGAGAATTTTGCATTCACTACGGCGTGTAAAGCTCTGTTTGGGAGTTAATCAGGGTTTTATAGAAGGAAAAACTGAATGCTGACGTGGCAGCAGTTTCAAAGATCTGACAGTTAACATCTGCCCACGTGACAACCTCGGATAAAAAGTGGATGACAGTTGTTTGGAAACCACTGTTGGGAAACAACAGTGGTTAGGAACAGTGTATATGAGAACAGTGACTGATTTTTGTCTATCAGTGGATAGACATCATCAGAGGTTGAAACCACAATTGTTTGGTCAAACAGTGGTCTACAAAGGATATGGAGAACATAGGTTGTCTTTCAGCAGTGGGTGAATTTTCAACCAATCAGCGGTTTAAAACATCAGTGGTTATGAACAGACTTTTAAGGATTTATGAAAATTTTCCATTTTAAACTATTTTTAAGGATGGATTTTTGATTTTCTGAAAACATTTTAATGCTTTTTGTTCAAGGAAAAGAAGTTTTTCCCTTCTAATTCAAGTTAAGCATGCCAATTCAAGAGATCGAACTTTCAAAGGTGGATGTGTCTAATGCTTTTGTTAGCACATCTGCCAGTTGATCTTTAGTTGGATGATGATGTAGAGAAATCAAACCTTTTTCATAGTAATCCCTCACAAAGTGATATTTGATGTCAATGTGTTTGGTGGTTTAATGGGATACTGGATTTTTGATGATATTTTCAGCTGCTTGATTGTCCATCATGAGAAGAGTCTTTAGAGCAGTTATACAAAAATCCAGTAACTGGTTTTTGAAGCCACAACAGTTGGGTTATACAGCTTGCAGCAGCAATGTATTATGCTTCAGCCGTGGATGTGGAAAAAATTGCTTGCTTTTTGCTTTGACAAGACACTAGACAATTGCCTAGGAATTGACACCCTCCTGATGTAGACTTCCTGGCGGTGTTGCATCCAGCAAAATCACTGTCTGAATAACTTGAAAGCTTGACATTCCCATTAGCAGGATACTAGATACCAAGTGTGGGAGAACCTTTTATGTATCTGAATATTCTTTTCACACCAATGAGATTAGACTTCCTAGGTACTGACTGGGATCTGGCACAAACACATGTTGCAAACATGATGTCTGTCCTAGATGCAGTTAGGTACAATAAAGACCCAATCATGCTTCTATATAAGGTCTGATCAACCAAGTCATCTTTTTATCAGACATGACAAGCTTTGTGGTTGCCATGGGTGTACTACATGGTTTGCAATCATTCATATCCAATTTGTTCAAAATATCTTTTACATATTTTCTTTGATGAATGAAAGTACCATTTTTCAACTGCTTAACTTGGAGACCAAGAAAGCATTGGAGTTCACCCATGGCACTCATTTCAAACTCTGTTGTCATGAGTTGTCTAAACTGTTCACACATTGAATTACATATGCTTCCAAAGATGATGTCATCAGCATAAATTTGGACTATCATCAAATCTTTTCCTCTCTATTTTAATAACAGCGTTTTATCAATTTTACCTCTTGTGAAACCTATGGAGATTAGAAAAGTGGAAAGAGTCTCATACGAGGCCCTTGGTGCTTGTTTCAAGCCATACAAAGCTTTGTTGAGCTTGCAGACATGATCAGAATAATAAGGATCTTCAAAACCTGGAGGTTGGCAGACATATACCTCTTCCTGTATTTTACCATATAGGAAAGCACACTTTATATCCATATGATACACCTTGATGTTGTGGCTAACAGCAAAGGCTAAGAACAATCTGATGGCTTCAGGTCTTGCTATAGGAGCAAATGTCTCATCATACTCTATGCCCTCTTCTTGTCTATAACCTTGACCTATAAGCCTGGCTTTGTTCTTGACAACAATGCCCCTTTCATCAGTTTTGTTCTTAAAGTCCCACTTTGTGCCTATTGGACTAACTTCCTCTGGCAGTGGTACAACTTCCCATACTTGTTTGTGACACCCCAGGAAAATCAGGAAACCAACGCAACATAACTAGCTTCCTCAGTAACCACGCGCTAAATTTCAGGACGAAATTCTCTTAACAGGGGGAGAATGTGACAACCCTCAAAATCCCATGTATTTCGTACACTTTATTAATGATAATTAAAGAGCTTGACGACTGTGTGAGATTACTTAACTGCTCTCTGATTACTGTGTTATACTTACATGTAGTTGTTAACATACTAATAGTGTACAGAAAGGTCATTAAATAGCCTGTTATGCTTTCCTGAGTGTTGAAAATTAAAAACGTTACAAAAATATATATGTATGACACTTTACAGATTAATTAAGCACTTTAACGGAACAACACCCAACCGAACAACCGGATTTTATCCGGGACACAAAAATATTGTCAAACACATTATTTCTATCTTTCTAAACTAGTTAGGATCCCCGAACACCCTAACACACTATATATTACATAACCCACTTATAACACTAACTACATACTTAGAATCCAACCAAGCTCACAAACTACATAGTTGAAACCCAACCCTATACCCCCCCCCCCATCCTACGGCTACAAGGTAGCCCACACACATGATTTTATTTACATATTATAATAGATCTTGTTCCACCATTTGAAACATATTATCCAAGAGTCCTTAATATGTTGGTGGATATTAGAACATGTAGCACAATGGTTAAAGGGTGAACTTGGTCTATAAAAAGGCACCAAGGGTTAACCACTCATTCTTATCATCACTATCACAACTCTCATCTCTCTCCCTCCTTTCCTTATTTCGGCTGAACCCAAACCCCATCACCATCATCATCATTCAACCAACTTCATCCAATCTCCATACATACAAAGGTGTAAAAGGTCACACAAGGGAGCTAGGAGCTTTCAGAAGTTCAAAGACCTCCTTCATTCGCTATTAACCACCACTTTTCCACTCTCGAACTTCCCTAGTCTCGAACTAGTGGTAAGAACTTAGATCCGTTCATTTTGCATGTTATTTAAGTGGTTAATAGTTATTTGATGATGAGAATCCATGAAACTCTAAAGAACCTTAAACAAGTCTTGAACATAAACTAGTCTAGTGATGAAATGATGTTAGAATGATGTTGTTATGATTCTTCCTGATTTCTTGCTGAGTTACTTGTTAATATTGATGTTTGATGTTGTTGTAATCGCTAAACATGTTAACGGAATGAATCGAACATGCACTAGAAAGTTAAAAGCTGAAACAGAATGCTGGTTGGTTTTTACAGCCAACTGAAGTTGGCTGTAACCAGACTATAACTTAACGAAAAATGTATTTTCTGAAGTCTAGATTTATGTACTATGAAATACGGTTCTAATGGCACCAGAATTATAATTTTTGGACTTCGTTTACTATTTTTAAAGTGTCATTTCGTAACAGCAGCTAGAGCTGCAATTTTTCTGCTGAAAATATGTGTCCTGTTTTCTGTCATAACCTGAGTTCTGTGTAGAGTTAGATCGTGGAATTTGTACAGTAGATGAAAACTGACGTATTTGTAATTACCCCACTGGAATTTCATAAATCGGACTCACGATGAATTTTAAATAAATTATTCCGTGGACTGCAGTCAGAAAAAGATAAATCTGATTTCAGTCCGGAAGATGAATTTTTATTAAATATTGGTAATGAACTGGACCCCGATATTTTTACACAATAATATTTGGATCATTTATGACATTCTGTAAAAATTTGGGAATTTTTGGAATAAGTTAACTATTTTATTAAAATATCCGAAAACAGCCCGGTTTTGAATATCTAAGCTAAAACAACATAAGTTGTAATTTGCGTGTCTAAACGTCGAGTATGCTATCTGTGAATGATCTAACATGATTATGTGTCAATAAAAGTGTTATGTGCATTATCGTATGTTTGTTTGTGAGTGGGGAATAGATGGGAAGTTTATATGGGCATGAACCGTTAAAGTGATGCATGTTATGTGATAGATACGTGTAGGAACTTTGTGATCTAATTGCAAACCACTAAATGACTAACTGGTAATCATATTAGGACGTGATTGACCGACCTTGACTGTTAGCTATTTTTGAGAGTCAAACCGAGCAAACCGAGGTGAGTTCACACTTTCTACAAGGCATGGGATTCCCGGTGGTTTGGGAATGGGTTAAAGAATTTAAAACTAAATCTACATATCCCCTTGGGAAGATATGTACGGCCATCCTCCATAGGTAGGATGCCATTATTAATCCTACGAAATTTCCTGGTGCAGAATACGTACGTTCATCCTCCTGGTGTAGGACAACAACCTTAAAAACTAGCTAGACAAAACTCTATCAATAAGTCCCTCTTCATTATATCGAGTTAATCGCCGAGGCCAATGGCGAGCGGGTCATTAGTTAATAGCGCTATTAGGTTTAACAAATCTCACACCGTGCCGGTCGGACGGGCCAGTACTAATGGACTATGGCAGCTTGTCAGTGATGATAGACACTGATATGGGGCACAACTTTTTTGCGTAGTATTCGATATCATACCGTCTAGTAGTTCACACGGGGAAAGCCCCCACTAATTGTGGATATGGTTTGGGTAAAGAAAAAGGAACTGGTTAAACATACTTTCAACTTCGGGGTAACCCCCACGGCAAATAAGCCAACGAAAGTCAAACCACGTTTTTCAGAAACAACTTAAAACTAAACAACCAAACGTGAACTCACTCAACTTTGTTGTTGACTCGTTGTTACATGCCTTACAGGTCGCTAAATGCTTGGAACTTGCACGAGGAAGGAGTCGTTGTGGGGTACGGACTGTTATGTTCCGTGCTTAATATTTAAATCCTTATGAACTTACTAAACTTGCATTTTGAAACTTTAACTTATAAACTATGGACTTATGCTTGAAACTTACGTTTATGCTTCCGCTGTTTAAACTGAACATGGTTAGCTAGCTTTGGTCACCTATCGTATTGTGTTTGGCTTTATTTACTTAATTGAGTTGTTCAATATGATTGGTGGCTCGATCCTGGTCATGTCACGCCTCCAAGCGGTGATACTCCGCGTGGTGGATTTTGGGGGTGTGACAGAATGGTATCAGAGCCATTGGTTATAGTGAACTTGGTTTTAAAAAGGGGAAAGGCTTTTTGATAAAACCAGACTATAACCTGTACAGTGCTCAACGATCCACAACGACGCTTCGCTCCGCGTGCAAGACTCAACATTCTAGGTGATATGATTTATGTTTATATATTACCTACCTGTTAGTGACGTAGTACATTGTTCATGGTATGCTTGGATAAATGTAGCAACTATTGTTAGATACTCCTTGTGTGCTTACTTTCTTCTGTCACTCCACACTTACGCACGTCGCGACACCTTTCTTACGTGAGTTCCTTCGACGTGAAGATCATGAGTGGACGTCTCGACATGACCCATGGTCAGCTGACGACCTTGATTAACGAACGGATTGCTGAAGCCTTAGCAACCCAATCAGGGAGTCAACCCATGCACTCTCAAACACGCATGGGCACCTTCAGGGCGTTCCTGGAATGCAAACCTCCCTCTTTCGACGGCACTGAAGGGGCAATCGGCCTTCTGCACTGGATCCGAAGAATCGAATATACATTCGAAGAGAGTGAAAGCCCTGCTAGCAAACGAGTAGAGTACGCTACCAGCATGTTGCAAGGGAAAGCGTATTCTTGGCGGAAAACACAAGTCCAGATGCTCGGATTGGCAGACGCGAATGCCACCCTTTGGAGCGACTTCAAGGATTTGATTAAGGAAGAATTCTGCCACCTAGACGACATATTGGAACTTGAAGTAGAGTACTATGGTTTGAGGATGGAAGGATCAGAGATTGAGGCATACACAAAGAGGTCCAACGACTTGGCTGACTTATGTCCTAACTTGTCACGACCCATGCCTAGACGGATCAAGCTATACCTCAGAGGCTTAGTCCTGGAGATCCGAGGGTCTGTAGTTGCGGCCAACCTTTCCACAATCCAGCAAGTCATTCGTTTGGCGCACCAACTCACTGATCAGGCGGTGGAAGAGGACAAGCTGCCCAAGCATGTTAGCACTACTGCTACTGGTGCTCCCAGCAATGACAAGCACACATGGGATGGAAATTCGGGCAGGGGTTCCACTCTAGTTCAGTCTCAGTCCCAGCGGCGAAAGACAGATGAACACAGGAGCCCCAGTCAGCAGTTTTCTGGAAATCAAGGTCAGGATGGATACAGAGGAAATCACCCTAAGTGCAAACGATGTAGTTTGCACCACAGCTGGCCGTGCAACAAGGATCGTTGTCAGAGATGTAACAAGCTTGGACATAAAGCCAGAGATTGCAGGAGCTCACGTCATGCGAATCAGAATCGGCAACAGCAGCCACAAGCTCCACAGAACCAACAGCAACAGCAGGGTAACAAGGAATGTTATCAGTGTGGTGCTGAAGGTCACTTCAAGAGAAACTGTCCCCAGTCGAACCGGAAATAGAACAACAACAACAACCAGGGGAACGGAAACAATAATGGGGGAAACAATGAGGGCAATAGAGCCAGGGAACGTGCGTTCGTGATTGGTCAGGGTGATGCAAGGAACGATCCCAACGTTGTGATGGGTAAGTTTCTTCTGGATGACTTCTTTGTTGCTGTTATGTTTGATTCGGGTGCCGATACTAGTTATGTGTCCTTTAAAGTTAGTTAAATGCTTAAGCGTACTCCAACACTTCTAAACACCAAACACACGGTAGAACTAGCAAACGGTAAAAGTCTTGAAGCCACACACGTAGTTAAAGGTTGTAACCTCGTCTTAGCTAGTCAGACTTTCTCAATCGATCTTATTCCTATCACACTTGGTAGTTTCGACGTCGTTATTGGGATGGATTGGCTATCTCATCATCAAGCAGAGATTGTTTGCAAGGAGAAAATCGTCCGCATTCCTCGTTCTGGTAAAGAACTCCTCGTGATTCACGGCGACAAGAGTGGTGCTGTATTAGGCATTATCTCTTTCCTTAAGGCCCAGAAGTGTCTGCGAAAGGGCCACACTGCAATTCTAGCACTCGTTACTGACACATCAACGGAAGAGAAGAGAATTGAAGACATCCCTGTTGTGCGCGATTTTCCTGAGGTATTTCCTGAGGAATTACCTGGTCTTCCGCCTCATCGCCAAGTTGAATTTCAAATCGAGCTAGCTCCTGGAGCAGCGCCCATAGCTCGAGCACCTTATCGTCTAGCTCCATCAGAACTTGAAGAACTGTCTACACAACTACAAGAACACTTGGAAAAGGGTTTTATATGTCCTAGCTCTTCGCCCTGGGGAGCTCCAGTCTTGTTTGTGAAAAAGAAAGATGGTACTTTCAGAATGTGTATTGACTACCCCGAACTCAACAAGGTGACTGTGAAGAATTGTTATCCTCTTCCACGCATTGACGACTTGTTCAACCAGTTGCAAGGGTCGAGCTATTACTCCAAGATTGATTTCAGATCGGGATACCATCAGCTGAGGGTCCGAGATGAGGACGTCTCCAAAACAACATTCAGAACTCGTTACGGCCATTACGAGTTTCTGGTTATGCCATTCGGGCTGACGAATGCACCAGCGGTCTTCATGGATCTCATGAACTGAGTATGCAAACCTTACCTGGATAAGTTCGTTATTGTGTTCATCGACGATATCCTAATCTATTCTAAGAGTCAGGAGGAACACGAACAGCATCTACGACTTATGCTGGAACTCCTTCGAGTAGAGCAGTTGTATGCCAAGTTTTCAAAATGTGACTTCTGGCTTCGCGAAGTTCACTTTCTAGGCCATGTGGTGAACAAGGATGGAATTCATGTTGATCCATCCAAGGTTGATTCGATCAGGAACTGGCCTGCACCCCGTACACCAACAGAAATCCGCCAATTCTTGGGTTTGGCAGGATACTACAGAAGGTTTATCAAAGATTTCTCCAAGATTGCGCAACCTCTCACTTCACTGACTCAGAAGGGTGTCACCTATCGTTGGGGTGATGCACAGGAGTCCGCATTTCAACACTTGAAAGATAGACTTTGTAGCGCGCCTATCCTCTCATTGCCTGAAGGCACAAAAGATTTTGTGGTTTATTGCGACGCTTCCATCCAAGGACTTGGTTACGTATTGATGCAACGTGACAAGGTCATTGCCTACGCATCGCGCCAACTTAAGGTTCACGAAAGGAACTACACTACTCATGATCTGGAGCTGGGAGTAGTTGTTTCGCGCTTAAGATATGGAGACATTACCTGTACGGTACCAAGTGCACCATTTACACCGATCACAGGAGCCTCGAGCATATCTTCAAGCAAAAGGAGTTAAACATGCGTCAATGCTGATGGGTCGAACTCTTGAATGATTACGAATGCGCTATCAAGTATCATCCGGGCAAGGCTAATGTTGTGGCCGACGCCCTCAGTCGAAAGGATACTATACCTAAACGTGTACGTGCGTTACAGCTTACCATTCACTCTAGCCTTCCCGCTCAGATTCGCGATGCTCAGGTTGAAGCATTGAAAGCAGAAAACATCAGGGCTGAATCCCTATGAGGATCGAGGCAACGGCTAGAACAAAAGGAAAACGGCGCCTACTATGTTAACGGACGCATCTGGGTTCCACTGTATGGAGACCTACGCGAGCTTGTGATGGATGAAGCACACAAGTCTCGTTATTTGGTACATCCTGGTTCGGATAAAATGTACCACGACCTCAAGACTACGTATTGGTGGCCTGGCATGAAAGCCCACATAGCAACCTACGTCAGTAAGTGCTTGACTTGTGCGAGAGTCAAAACTGAATATCAGAAACCATCAGGCCTACTTCAACAACCAGAGATCACGAAATGGAAATGGGAGCAAATTTCCATGGATTTCATTACTGGCCAGCCTAGATCCCAGCACGGAAATGATACCATCTGGGTGATCGTGGATCGACTGACCAAGTCTGCACATTTTCTGGCCATCAAGGAAACGGATAAGTTTTCTACTCTTGCAGACATTTACCTAAAGGAAGTGGTATCAAGGCACGGAGTGCCAACCTCCATCATTTCTGATCATGACGCGCGTTTTACTTCTGAACTATGGAAAGCAATGCACAAGTCTTTTGGCTCACGTTTAGATATGAGCACCGCTTATCACCCACAGACGGATGGGCAATCTGAACGCACCATCCAAACCCTTGAAGACATGCTTAAGGCATATGTAATCAATTTTGGTAATGGCTGGGAAAAGCACCTCCCGCTAGTGGAGTTTTCGTACAACAACAGCTACCACACCAGCATCCAAGCCGCTCCATTCGAGGCATTGTACGGACGCAAATTCCGATCACCTCTCTGTTGGGCAGAAGTTGGTGACAGCCAAATCACTGGCCCAGAACTTGTGGTAGATACCACCGAGAGAATTGCTCAGATACGACAGCGAATGGCGGCAGCTCGTGACCGTCAGAAAAGCTATGCTGATAAGGGAAGGAAACCACTCGAGTTCCAGGTTGGGGATCGAGTGTTACTCAAAGTCTCACCTTGGAAAGGTGTAGTCCGTTTTGGCAAACGAGGCAAGCTCAATCCGCGTTATGTCGGACCTTTCGAAATCATTGATAAAATTGGCAAAGTCGCCTACAGGTTGAATCTACCTGAAGAACTCAGCGGAATTCACAATGTTTTCGATGTGTCGAATCTGAAGAAGTGTCTGTCAGATGAGACCCTCATAGTTCCTTTAAAGGAGCTCACTATCGACGACCAGCTGCGATTCGTCGAAGAACCAGTAGAGATTACGGATCGAGACGTTAAGATCCTCAAGCGTACTAGGATACCCCTCGTCCGAGTTCGTTGGGATTCCCGTCGTGGCCCAGAGTATACCTGGGAACGAGAAGACCAAATGAAACTCAAGTATCCCCAGCTGTTTAAGAAAAACGCAACCACTACTGAGGCTGAAGCTACTGCAGAATTTCGGGACGAAATTCCAAATCAACGGGGGAATGATGTGACACCCCAGGAAAATCAGGAAACCAAAGCAACATAACTAGCTTCCTCAATAACCACGCGCTAAATTTCGGGACGAAATTCTCTTAACAGGGGGAGAATGTGACAACCCTCAAAATCCCATGTATTCCGTACAATTTATTAATGATAATTAAAGTGCTTGACGACTGTGTGAGATTACTTAACTGCTCTCTGATTACTGTGTTATACGTACATCTACTTGTTAACATACTAATAGTGTACAGAAAGGTCATTAAATAGCCCGTTATGCTTTCCTGAGTGTTGAAAATTAAAAACGTTACAAAAATATATATGTATGACACTTTACGGATTAATTAAGCACTTTAACGGAACAACACCCAACCGAACAACCGGATTTTACCCGGGATACAAAAATATTGTCAAACACATTATTTCTATCTTTCTAAACTAGTTAGGATCCCCGAACACCCTAACACACTATATATTACATAACCCACTTATAACACTAACTACATACTTAGAATCCAACCAAGCTCACAAACTACATAGTTGAAACCCAACCCTATACCCCCCCCCATCCTACGGCTACAAGGTAGCCCACACACAAGATTTTATTTACGTATTATAATAGATCTTGTTCCACCACTTGAAACATATTATCCAAGAGTCCTTAATATGTTGGTGGATATTAGAACATGTAGCACAATGGTTAAAGGGTGAACTTGGTCTATAAGCAGGCACCAAGGGTTAACCACTCATTCTTATCATCACCATCACAACTCTCATCTCACTCCCTCCTTTCCTTATTTCGGCTGAACCCAAACCCCATCACCATCATCATCATTCAACCAACTTCATCCAATCTCCATACATACAAAGGTGTAAAAGGTCACACAAGGGAGCTAGGAGCTTTCGGAAGTTCAAAGACCTCCTTCATTCGCTATTAACCACCACTTTTCCACTCTCGAACTTCCCTAGTCTCGAACTAGTGGTAAGAACTTAGATCCGTTCATTTTGCATGTTATTTAAGTGGTTAATAGTTATTTGATGATGAGAATCCATGAAACTCTAAAGAACCTTAAACAAGTCTTGAACATAAACTAGTCTAGTGATGAAATGATGTTGTTATGATTCTTGCTGATTTCTTGCTGAGTTACTTGTTAATATTGATGTTTGATGTTGTTGTAATCGCTAAACATGTTAACGGAATGAATCGAACATGCACTAGAAAGTTAAAAGCTGAAACAGAATGCTGGTTGGTTTTTACAGCCAACTTCAGTTGGCTGTAACCAGACTATAACTTAACAAAAAATGTATTTTCTGAAGTCTAGATTTATGTACTATGAAATACGGTTCTAATGGAACTGGAATCATAATTTTTGGACTTCGTTTACTATTTTTAAAGTGTCATTTCGTAACAGCAGCTAGAGCTGCAATTTTTCTGCTGAAAATATGCGTCCTGTTTTCTGTCATAACCTGAGTTCTGTGTAGATTTAGATCGTGGAATTTGTACAGTAGATGACAACTGATGTATTTGTAATTACCCCACTGGAATTTCATAAATCGGACTCTCGATGAATTTTAAATAAATTATTCCGTGGACTGCAGTCAGAAAAAGATAAATCTGATTTCAGTCCGGAAGATGAATTTTTATTAAATATTGGTAATGAACTGGACCCCGATATTTTTACACAATAATATTTGGATCGTTTATGACATTCTGTAAAAATTTGGGAATTTTTGGAATAAGTTAACAATTTTATTAAAATATCCGAAAACAGCCTGGTTTTGAATATCTAAGCTAAAACGACATAAGTTGTAATTTGCGTGTCTAAACGTCGAGTATGCTATCTGTGAATGATCTAACATGATTATGTATCAATAAAAGTGTTATGTGCATTATTGTATGTTTGTTTGTGAGTGGGGAATGGATGGGAAGTTTATATGGGCATGAATCGTTAAAGTGATGCATGTTATGTGATAGATACGTGTAGGAACTTTGTGATCTAATTGCAAACCACTAAATGACTAACTGGTAATCATATTAGGACGTGATTGACCGACCTTGACTGTTAGCTATTTTTTAGAGTCAAACCGAGCAAACCGAGGTGAGTTCACACTTTCTACAAGGCATGGGATTCCCGGTGGTTTGGGAATGGGTTAAAGAATTTAAAACTAAATCTACATATCCCATTGGGAAGATATGTACGGCCATCCTCCATAGGTAGGATGCCATTATTAATCCTACAAATTCTCCTAGTGCAGAATACGTACGTTCATCCTCCTGGTGTAGGACAACAACCTTAAAAACTAGCTAGACAAAACTCTATCAATAAGTCCCTCTTCATTATATCGACTTAATCGCCGAGGCCAATGGCGAGCGGGTCATTAGTTAATAGCGCTATTAGGTTTAACAAACCTCACACCGTGCCGGTCGGACGGGCGTGTACTAATGGACTATGGCAGATTGTCTGTGATGATAGACACTGATATAGGGCACAACTTATTTGCGTAGTCGATATCATACCGTCTAGTAGTTCACACGGGGAAAGCCCCCACTAATTACGGATATGGTTTGGGTAAAGAAAATGGAACTGGTTAAACATACTTTCAACTTTGGGGTTACCCCCACGGCAAATAAGCCAACGAAAGTCAAACCACGTTTTTCAGAAACAACTTAAAACTAAACAACCAAACGTGAACTCACTCAACTTTGTTGTTGACTCGTTGTTACATGCCTTACAGGTCGCTAAATGCTTGGAGCTTGCACGAGGAAGGAGTCGTTGTGGGGTACGGACTGTTATGTTCCGTGCTTAATATTTAAATCCTTATGAACTTACTAAACTTGCATTTTGAAACTTTAACTTATAAACTATGGACTTATGCTTGAAACTTACGTTTATGCTTCCGCTGTTTAAACTGAACATGGTTAGCTAGCTTTGGTCACCAATCATATTGTGTTTGGCTTTATTTACTCAATTGAGTTGTTCAATATGATTGGTGGCTCGATCCTAGTCATGTCACACCTCCAAGCGGTGATACTCCGCGTGGTGGATTTTAGGGGTGTGACATTGTTGTCTTTTGAACTGTTGGAGCTCTTCTTGCATGGCTTCTACCCAACTATTGTCTTTCAGTGCGTCTTGGTACTTAACTGGTTGATGGAGTGATAGAAAGTCTGCAAAAAGATAAATGTTTTGGGATTGACTTCTTGTGAGAACCCCTTTATTGATGTTGCCTATAACTTGATCAAGTGGATGAGATTTAAGGAAGATTAGATCCCCCTTGTATGGAACAATGGCATTGAGAGGTGAAGGCTGCAGATGTGAATTATCTGATCTAACATTTGTTGGTAATTTTGAAGAACCAACATCTGTTTGAAATGGAGGTGGAGGAATGGGAGGAATAGGTGTGGCACAATATTGATTTTTAGCCACTATTGATGGAATTTTGTCAACAGAGGTTGGAGATGATGTGGTGGCAGAGTTTTGATCAACAACTGTTGATTCAATAGTGGTTGAGCTTTGACAGCTGTTTTGAACATCTGTTGCTCTGGTGGTGGTTGTGATTTTGTATTGTGGGATCACAACATCACATCCATAGTCTTGTGAGAAAGATTGTGGGGTACCTGCAGGGTTAGTCTTGACAGACACATCTTCAAATGTAAATTTATCAAGGTCAAACAGTTCAGCAGAGTTTGCTGGGATTTTCAGAGATGAAAGTTCATTGAACTTCACATTCAAAGTCTCTTCCATACCCCTAGTCCTTGTGTTAAACACTTTGTAGGCCTTGGCAGTGGTTGAGTATCCTAGATGGTAACCACAATCCACTTTGGCTGCAATTTTGAAATTGAATCTTTTAGGTTTAAGATAAAACATGGGCAGCCAAAGATTTTGAAATAGGAGACCAATGGTTTGATTTTGAGCAGAGTTTCATAGGCAGTCTTTTGATGCCTGGGGTTGATTAAAACTCTGTTCTTCACATAACAAGCAGTGTTTACAGCCTCTGCCCAAAAAGTTAAGGGTAAACCTGAGTCTTCAAGCATTGTTCTGCCAGCTTCAATCAAAGTTGTGTTTTTCCTTTCAACCACCCCATTTTGTTCTGGTGTTCTTGGGATGCTGTACTGCATTACAATCCCTTTTGCCACACAGAACTCATCCAACTCCTTGTTTCTAAACTCTGTTCTATTATCACTTCTAAAGATTTTACTGGCAAGTCAAATTGCTTTTCAACCTGTTTAACAAAGTCTTGCACGATACCTGCAGTCTCATCCTTAGAGTGTAAAATGTAAGTCCATGTAAACCTAGAAAAATCATCTACAATGACCAAACAATACCTTTTCTTTTTTAAACTCATGATTTTTACTGGGCCAAACAAATCCATGTGTAGCATTTGCAACCACTTGGTTGATTTGGACTCTTCAATGGACTTGTAAGAGCTTTTATGTTGTTTACCTTTTAGACAGGAAACACAATGCTCAGAACAAGTAAAAAGTTTTTATGGAAGACCTCTTACAAGGCCTTGTTTTGAGAGTATGGTGATAGGCTTAAGATTTGTGTGCCCAAGTCTTCTGTGCTACAGCTCTATCTCTTTGTTAAAGGTAGCTGAGAACAGATAAGCATCAGCCATTGGGTTTTCTTTTGACATATCAACCACATACACATTGCCACTCCTTTGAGCAACAAGCTGTGTTTTACCCCCCGGTTATGATTTCTTCAATCTTTTCACCATTTTTGGCCCAACAATCTTACAGTTATCCTTAGTGAAGAATGACCCATAGCCTTTGTCACTCATTTGTGAAACACTAAGGAGGTTAAACTTAAGACTGTTAATAAGATTGACATTCTCAAACTTGAGCTTCCCAGCTTGCACTGTTCCTGACCCCAACACCTTCCCTTTTGAATTGTTACCAAAGGATATATCACCCCCTCCATGTTTTTTTTTTTTTTAATCTTTGAGTAGGGCTCTACATCCTGTCATGTGCCTGGAGCCTTCACTATCTACATACCATAAACTATCTAAGCATGCAGAGGCTCCCTGCACATCAAGTAACAAATTAGTTCAGGTGGGTCTCCAAAGCTAAAATGGCTTTGGATGGGGTCACATATAGGTCAGCCTCAAGTCCAGGAGCATGAATAGTGGTTAGATCAGGGTTTTGAAAAGATTTTTCAGCATTTTTCTGTAACCACTGTTGTGGACCATCTCCTGTCAGATGTTGATAACCAAAAGGATGCCTATTCACTTTGGGCTTAGAGGGCCTTTTGTAGGCTTCATAAGCATGTGGGACCTTTTGATATGATGGTTGACCATGTCCTCTTGGGAACTAGTTTGATGGTGATGCATCTGTCACTTGTACCTCTCTGGGAGCAGAGGTTTTGTTCAACTGTTTTGTAACAACTGTTTGGACAGGCACAAAAGTCTGTTTGTTTTTTATGGATGGTTTTTGTGGACTCTCCAGTGTTTTGGATGTGTACACTTTTCTTTTAACCTCAAAAGTTTTGAGGTACACACACTCTTGAGTTAAATGGTTGGTTTTTCCACAAATTGTGCATTTTGGTGCAGGCTCAATGACACTTGTTTTGTTTATATCATATGCTTTTAAATGAAAACAGTCCTTTGTGGCTTGATTTCTTTTCTCACAAAAATCACAAAACAAGTTTTTAACCTTTTCTCTTCTCTTCCTCTTTTCAGTTTCTTTTCAACAGATTTTTTAACCTCTATTGGGATGTCTTTCAGAGGAATGACTTTAGCCTTGGGTTCTTTGACACTCTCAATTGTGGAAAATCCATTGGCTTAAAGTTTTCAAGGATGTCACATTCATCAGACCAGGTGGGTTTGAATTGATATTTTTCTATCTCTTCAAAGGTTGATAACCCCTCTTATTTTTCTAAAATAATTTTGTTTCCATTTTTATCAATAACTTTTATCTCTTGACCAGCCATGTTTGTGGGGATAACTTCAACTAAGCCAGATTCAATTTTAGCAGTGTTTTCAGTTTGGTCATGTTTTCTAAAGCCAATGCCAAACTTTACATTGCTCTTGATCTTCTTTTCCAACATCAGCTCATAACCTTACAAGACTCCACCCATTTTTCACAAGTGATTTGGGTGGATTCAAGCTCCTTTGTGCAAACTTGGTATTTTTCTACCATAGTTTGGAGTTGGTATTTGGTTATGCTGTGTTCATGTTTCAAGCTGCCGATTTCATTTTCTTTGTCAAACAATTTATTTTTTAACTCTTTAAAAGTTTTTTTTTCAAATTGCACTTCATCTTTTAAAATCTTGTTTCGAAGGTTTTGAATCACCTCTTTTATGTTATCAAAGGCAATAATGCATTTATCTGAACACAAATATTTTATGATCTGAGGTGATACCTTAGCAGCAGCCATCATGGCACAGTCACATTCACCTTCACATATACTAGCATCCCAA
>JARYGA010033394.1:0-26620 GCA_030545235.1 Helianthus tuberosus | reverse complement strand
CTACGAAACTCCGATTGAAAACGTGAACTACACTCGATTACTTATCTACACTACTGATTTAATTGATTTTATTATTTGGGGGGTGTTCTACCAAATCCAAATGCAATTAATTAAACGATTACCTAAAGAAAACTTAAACACGAACTCTATCTGCATACGAGATCAGATAATGATAAGAACACTACCTAGGCTAGAATCCTACATATTAATGACTAGTCTTCTATCGGTAATGGAACTATTATTGAACCATGATCTTGTTATGCTAAACTCAAAGGGTGATCTAAAGGATCCTCGACTTTTCTTGAGTTATCACCTAAAAGACTCCTAAAAGCTGTTAAGACTACCGGTTAAGTGGATTCCCTCACGGTATTTCTAACTCTAATGATGAAGCACCCTATAGACAATCTACCACACAACGCGAAAGTCTCAATACACTAAAAAGTGCAAGAGGTACTAATGGAATATTGATCAAACTAGATAAGAAAGGAATGGCAAGCAAACTAGGGAAATCTTCTCACAAAGGCTTTACTCCTGTCAACCTAACACTCAAGATTGACTGACAATCTTTCACCTCATGGATATCAAGATTGGTTAAACACTTAGACCAACTCAATTAACATATGTAATTCTTATGGGTTACTACGTCTATCAAACTAGTCAACAATCGAAAATACACAGTAAACGATCTAGCATGCACTTATAACTGAAAGAAATTCAACAAAGTACACGTGGAATGGTAATCATGCAATAAATATGTCTTAATACATCTACACATCAAATCAAATATAGCAAAGTTTTTACATCAACATTAAACCACAAATCAAGTTCCAAAAACTGATTTCTTACAAATCAAACCTATGTAATCATCATTAACCTAGGTAGTTTAATAAAGTCTAGTCAATAATCATCTTAGAACCACAAAAATGTATGAGATTTAGTTCAACAAACAGTGTTTTAATCAAAAGAATCAAACAACTAGAAACCGAATGGTTAACACCCGAGAAATCTCATTCGTAATGCTTGAAACCTTGATCCTAGCCTTTTGTTTCTTCCAAAATCACCTCTAACAGGTCCAAGTTCGTCCAAAAGTCAGATTATGTCAATAATAATTCATCCTTTGGGTTTTATGTAGTTAACTTGGGCTATAATCCATTTTTTTCTTTGAAAACAGGCCCCTCGCATCGCGTGAAAGGCATTGGGTAACCATCTCGCGTGACAAACAAGGTTATTAAACACAATGGCATTTTGTGATATAAACCAATAACTCCAGGGGTAAAATTGGCATTTTTATGGTACTTTAATGTCCTCGCATCGTGCGAGGGATATCTCTACACCCTCTCGCGTGACGCGACAGGGGTGTTTTCCTATATTTTTTATTTCCTTGATCACCTGATCACTTGCGACGCGCCCGAAAGCTTGGTATTCT
Source organism: Helianthus tuberosus (assembly GCA_030545235.1). Classification (NCBI taxonomy): domain Eukaryota; kingdom Viridiplantae; phylum Streptophyta; class Magnoliopsida; order Asterales; family Asteraceae; genus Helianthus; species Helianthus tuberosus. Next base: position 25,194 of record JARYGA010033394.1, on the reverse strand, counting down.
TCGTTTTTGCCCATTTTCATTTCATTTTCCATCCAAACACCTACGAAACAAAAAAGACTAAGTATCATGCGAAATCTCAAACAAAACGACACAAAACTTTTCGAAAACTATACTAACTTTACATTGGAAACATACGTATTTTACAATACATCACATGATCTTATGAACTCCGACTATGCAAATCCACCTATTTAATTTGTTTGATCATGAACAAACACCAAATAGTTCATTCGGGTTTCAAATGTCCAGTATTGCAAACTTTCATTTTAAACCAACCCGAATACAACCAAAAAATAGTAAGTTTTGGGTCGAACAATATGTTAAAAAGGTCAACTGAAACACGAGCTGATTAATAAACGGGTTAACCTGAGCACGATCAACAAAAAGTTTTAAGTCGGCTGACATGACCCGTTTAGTAAGGTTGTCAACATGTTTAAGGGTTTTTAAAAAAATTTATACTTAGATTTTATAGATGAAGAATGTATATATATAAAGTAAAATCTTTTGATTTTTAATTTTTTTCCTCTAACTATTAACTTCTATTGAACTCTTTCATTATCCAACATGTTATTTAGTTTATTACTAACCATCAATTCTCTAATCATATGCATTCTCTTCTAATATTAAGCTAAATATATAAACCAAAGTTTGTAATTTTTAATGGGAGATAAACAAAAAAAAAAACAATTAATTATCCCACACCAACTTGAACAAAGTTTCATTGAAGTGGAGTAATGGATTGTGTCACACCTTGATTCGCAGCGGAATATTAGTTGGAGTGGGATGATTGTCCATAGCTCATGACAACTATTATAAGTTTGAATATGTAAGGCATCCAAATTAAACTATCGCACATAACATAGAAATATCCAGAAATAATTCATACAATATCCAAAAGTTATATATCATGAACAAGATCCATTTAATTAACTAAAGCACATCCCATGTGTATTTAACCTTCAATCCACTCATACTTGTGTACATGTATTATTCGTAAAATAATTTTGCGTCAACAATAAGTTGCATAATAGATCTTAGTTTTAGAGAGTAATTGTTTTAGTTTATTAATTTATAAAATAGTAACATGCCACTTTAAGTGTTTATGTGATATCTGTCACACCCTGACTTTTGCGGAAGCATGATTATGGTGTGACCTTCTTAATACCATTGCATTCAATTATAACAACAACTATATGATAAAACCATAGATTTGTCATCCATTAAATGAGTTTAAAACATAACATTGTTTAAAACGTAGACTTCAAATTCAGGTTTTACAAACCATACAAATTGTTTATGAGTTCACTAAGGACTCGTCAAAAGATATTAGATGTAACTAAGGTTTGGATGACGTGTCTCGTCCAGGAATAAGACACACTGACCAAACCCAAAGACCATGGATGACATCTTTATTCCTATCGCAACATAAAACTTCCAACGCCCGCCAGATCCATTTACTAAATCCCTGAAATACATGTAGTTTGAAAACATCAACAAAAGTTGAGTGAGTTCATGTGTTCGTTTGTGTGTATGCATAAACCTTTGAAACCTTTGTAAATATGTTTGTATGTTTATAAGTCCCGGTATGAAAACAACAAGGAAACATATCAATTAATGTGTAGCTAATACATTAATATACGTGATATGGTGCAGGAAGACTCAAACCTAGCAGACTTTGTACCGGGCTTCCGGCTGTAAGACATAGTCACACATGGCCCATTCGACGGACTCGTGGATGGGGCTCGCTACACCCAAATAGATCTATCACTCCTGTTCCTCGGTCCTACTACGAGGATTAATGGCCTTAAGTATGTGCCTACCCATTCACATGATCTACTGTACTTTCCTTAGCTAACCATACCAATTGTGTTTGTCTGTAAGCATTTTGTAATCATTTGAAACATGTACTTCACCCCCGAAGTTAAAAACTGAAAACAGTTAAAAGAAAAGGGGACATGAACTCACTGCTTTGCATTCTTCGAATCCGCCTGTAACTCAAAGTGTCCTCTGGTGTACACGACTACCAACAATGTACTATTGTCTTATTAGACGAGCGGGTTGTGCCTTGACTTAGTATTAATTAGTGCCATTTAGTTACATTTTAAAGTGTCTTCGTTATTATTCCAAGTTATAACTACTTTGTTAAAATAATAATTATTTTAACTTAATTATATTTATCAGTTTTGGAATAATTGTTAAACAATATCTTGTAATAATACTTCTCAAGTATTTACACTCGTATTTCCTTCCCAAGGATGGGGGTATCTCATACATGTATATCCGTATTCTTGTATTTGTACAACTTGCCATGTATTGGTGTCGTATCCCGGCGTGTATTATCTTTACTAAGTATCCGATATATACTTCTAAAATATATATTTCAAGAAGTATTTAGAAAAATTATCCATAATTTTTCTTTTGGTAAAAATATTTGTAGTTCCAAAACAATATATCTTCAAGTCTTACTTAGAAAATATTTGCAAACTCATCTTATCCAAGAAAATATATATTTTTCCCAAAAATCATATATCTTCTAAAAATTCCAAGAAAATATATTTTTACTTCCCAAAAATAATATATTTTCTCCTTGTCATAAATATGATATAACTTCGTAATAATTGGAAAAATCATATTTTCCTTTCTTGTGTCCAAAATATTATTTACCAAAAATATATCTTGTAGACATATTGTCTGGAATATTTGGTAAGTTACATTTCTTTCGTTCGGTTCACAATATTATGTGTGTAACTTGGGTATTTATTTTTTATGATTTTTGGTAATATTTTGGATTGTAATTTCTCTTGGTATTTTGTTAGGTTATATTATTTTAACCCTAAAATAATATAACTACTACACCAAGCATACAAATATTCACACACGTGTGTCTTCTAAATATATATATAGCCAGTTTTATTTATAAAAACCAACTTCCAATATTTGTATTTTTACAACAAAAGTTATGGCAAAGTTTATATTGAAAACTCATGGTCAAAACACACTTGTAAATATTTGTTTGAAAATATTTTTCTAAGTGTTTACATTTTTAGAAAATTTTTCCATAGTTTCCCCTAAAATTGGAGGTGTCCATGCTATCAAAGCATATCATTTTCTTTTTAAAATCATCACAAACAATCAACAATTCAATCAACACTTACCAAGGGCCCAAAACCATGCAATTTATATAATAACATGAACTTGAACTTTTACAAAAACTTGTAGTAACTTGGTAGTGTGTTTAGTAGGTTTAGTTACCCTTTAAAATGTATTTTCTTCTTTAAAAACTTCATTCTTAAAGAAGTTGAGTGTTTACAACTTCCAAACACATTTTCTAAAAATGCTTGTTAATGTAATCTTTTTGTTACACAAGTGTTTCTACACTTGTTTAACCATTAAAAATAACTTTGGTTTATGTGAGAACCAAGTTTATATAAATCTTGTTACTTCACTTAGTTTCTTGGGAAGACTATCTTGGAAATCATCCTCTTACAAGACTTGTATTGTGTCTAAATCATTATCACATTTGAAAACAAATTTTATTATTCAACTTCATGTATTCATAAAGTATGATCATCTTAGTCTTTCACAAGATCATCACCTTAACTTACTAGATCATGTGTTTAATCACAATCTGGTAGGTTCCATATGATGTCTAACATCATAAACACAAATAATCAATCATCAAGAAGAAAAACAACGCTAAACAACATGATTTCTTTAAGATTTCTTATAGTTTTATGCTTATGTTCATGTTTCATCTTCAAGTTTCTCAGTGTTCTTCATAATAATCAACATGGATCTTCTTTTAACCGCTAATATAAGATGAACAATGGAGTGTATGAAGTTCTTACCACTAGCTCAAGGATAGGGATGATTCAAGTGAAGATAACAAATGGATAAAAGCAAACGGTGAAGGTCCTTCAACTTCCGAAAGCTCCAAGCTTCCTAACTTAGCTCCTTAAACCTTGTGATTACCTTGGAATGGATGAACAAGGCTTGACAATGGTGGTGGTGTGGTGGATGTTCTTGGCCGAGACCAAGGGAAGAGAGGGAGAGAAAGATGGAGGTGAAGTTGTGATGAAAGAAAGAGAATGATGGACTAGAGGTTTAAGTAGACTTACTTCCAACACAACATTATCCAATGGTTAATGTGTCCACTTAGTACATAACACAATCTCTTACATATCAAAATGAATCCAAAGAAATCTTGACGGTGGGTCCATGCTTGGCCGATTACATAGATGGGGGGGGGGGGGTATTAGCTTAGGTTTAAACCATTTAGTTAACAATCTAGTTAATTTTCAAGCATTAGTTACATGTTTAGATTATGAGATATTTTTAGTGGGTGTTATGATATTCGGGGACCATAACTAGCTTGGAAACATTAAAACAATGTTTCTACTGTAATTTTGATGTTTCGGGTAGTGTCCAGTTATTCGGTTAGATACCGGTTCGCTAAAGTGCTAAATTATACCATTTAGTGTTCTTAATGTATCCTTTTGTGACCCTTTAAATTCCCGACACTTAGGAAAGCTTTCAGGACCATTTAGTCATATTTTTGCATGTAACTAGCTTGTTAAAAAGCTTATTTTCGCTGAATTACACTGAATTCAGCACTTTGGGCGACTTTTAGGAACTTTATGGCACTTAAACTGTCATTTAAAAATGCAGTTTTGTGGTCCTTACTTCCCTACACACCATACTAGTGTAGTAATTAGTCTCTGGCCCATACTGGGTCTCAAAACACTGTCTGTCTATGTACTGGACCTCGTCAGCATTTTTCTGAGTTATCCTCTAACTGTGCTAACTGTGCTTTGTGCATCATTTATGTCAATGAGGTTTTGCATGTAATAATAATGTGACCATATTCAATATGTAATGCACATGTAAGTATGATATAGTAATCAGAAGCAATTAATTGTAATTCAGCACAGTCATTAAGCACTAATCATCATTTAATAATTGTACGGATGCATGCAAATTTGATAGTTGTCACATTCTCCCCCTGTTAAGAAAATTTCGTCCTCGAAATTTATTCTGTCTTATCTCCTTAGGGTTAAATTAGGCGTGTAAGTATATGAATAATACTTAGGTAGGTAACCACAAAACCGAGTCAAATCTTTATTCATATCAGGTGAATCTAAGGATATATTACAACAACAAGAACCCAAAGGTTAAAAGGTATGTTTTCTATCATTTGATGTCGAAGATACAGGACGTATTGATGTATAGTCTAGTGCAATCTAGTTAACAGGGGTTCCACAAAAGAGGAGTTTTGACCAATAGGATTTCAACAATCGATCACTATATGTCAATGAGTTTTCAGAAACCATAGCACCCGCTATATGAACTCAAATTCAACAACTCGAATGTGATAGTAACATGAAAATGATCTGTCAACTTTCGAACAAATACATGGATAAAATAGTGTGTTGACATTCTTGAATTGCGAAAATACACCGAATGGAACACAAGCGAATCTGGTGTATTATTGTCTTAGTTCGTAGTTGCATTCGGAACGTTTAAATGACAAGTCAAACAAAAGTATGTGTAGTTTTGTGTGAGACGGTTGACCATGATTAGGACAAGCTACAATTTGTAATGACACCACAAGGTGTCGTGATGACATAATTCAATAATAGTGGCGACTGAACAAGTTAAGCGTATTCGAAATCAAACGAAAGTGTACTGAGACAATCTGAAGATTTGATTTACACAATGTCATAGGGTTTCCAATTGAATATGGAACATCAAAGAACCACTGTTTCCGATCGAAAATGAAAAAGTAATAAGTACCGCAAGGCATTCGTTCGACCATGAAAGAATCGTTAGGAGGTACACCGTGCTATGAAATGAATCTATGCACCATTGCCTTAGCACACAACTGTGTTGGAACCGCTTTAATTATGATAAACAAAACGGATTTAGAGCAAATAAATAGACTATTAAATCCGTGTATGAGGTGCGTAACCAAATTAGCGCAAGCTTCAATTTTGTGAAGGTATCATCGTAAGGTATTGAAATCAATAAACGATTTAGTGGAGACAAAAGAACCTTTGAAAAAATTTTCGAATATGATGCTCTCAATACATCATATGGCGTCTTAAATTGAATATGCAAAATGGATAAGTTCAAGCAATTGAACTTGGTAACCTGACAATAAACGTATGTATCCACAAGGGAATCTCAGCATGGTTTCAAAGTTAAACCAGGAATGTAACTTGAAGGAAATGAAGTCTCAAGAAAGTGTGTTGACTTGATAACGAGGAAGCCAACAATTACCATAATGTAGGTCATTCGAATCACAAATCAGTAATTAGATTTTAGCAACATAATTTTTGAACTTCAATGAAGCATTTATTTGAAATGAAACCGCATGCGTAGCAAATGGTGCATGCGTAACATATAAGTTTTCAAGTAATGAAACAATGAGTATTTGCTAAAATGAAGAAATGACCAAGTATTGAAGCAAATGTGTGTTCGCTCTCAGCGAAGAGAATTAACGCAATGCAACTACCATTAAAGGAAGTAGAGATGCAAACATCTACTCACTAGAAGCAAAAGTGAAGATTTCAACAAAAGAAATTTGAGTACTTTCTGTTCGGTTAACTGAAATAGCATATATGTCAGGATAATGGGGTTTGCTTGAGTTAACAGGTGTGGTTCCTAAGCCACCTTTACGAGTTTGGACCTGGGTTCCCAAAGTCCTAAGTACATGTTTTCTAGACTCTCAAAGTCTCGTATTCTATGTAAAACTGTTTTATGCATCGTGTAGGAAACACCATATATGTGTACGTTTAAAACAAGTTATTGTCCCACAATTTCCCCGGTATACTTTCTTCCCGAGTTTACAGCTAATGACACTCAATCATTGATCAGTCGTGAAATAGTAGTTGGATCCTCACAGTTAGTTAAATAAATAATTTGTTAATCCTCAGCCAGAGTTACCGACTCTTGTTAGTTAGCTCGTTTGGCTCCTGATAGTTGATGCTCATTTGAAAATCATCGTCCTTCTCTTTGACGAGCAGAACTGGGGTTACCCCAAAACGGGAAACTTGGTCTGTTAACTTCCTTCTCTATCAACTACTGAAGCTACACTGACAATCCTTGCATCTCCGAAGGTGTAAGTCGCTAAGGTGCATTGACTGCAGGCGCGGCGCCTGGAATTAAATCGATGCGAAATTCGACTTGTCGTTGAGGAGATAATTCTGGCAAGTCTTCGGGGTAGACTTCAGGATATTCCCTTATCACAGGGATATCTTCGAGTTCTGGTTCTTCGGCCCACTTGTCCACGACATGAGCCAAGAAAAAACACATCCTTTACGCAACAACTTTCGTACCTTCAAGCAATTAGTAATTTGTAGAGGCGAATCCTGCTTCATGAGTCACGATCGTTTCTTCGTTTGCCGTCGGGATGCGGATATCAATCTCCGCTCGATCGCTCGACAACCAGTCCATCCCAATTACCACGTCGAAGCTTCTCTTTAGCTAGTTCTATTGAGTACGGGCTATCTAAATTTCTTGCTACTAAACCAAGCATACTTTCAAATTCTAGAGATGTGAAGCTAAAATTGGCAACAGTATCAAGCAGTACAGATGCATAATGTTGAGTAATATGGGACGTACCGATGTCCACGCTTGGATCCTGGCGTGTCTCCCTAGCTCCGGTGTTGAGCTTTCGTCCTCGTGCCTGAGTGTTCTTAGGGCAGTATTTTCTGAAATGCTTTTTGCTCCCACAGTTAAGACAACCTTGAGCACGTTTTTGTTTGTCACGCGTCCTACCTTGATAGTTGTCGTTGTTTCCTCCGTGATTCTCGTTATCATCTTGGCCTCCATTTCTAGGTTCAGTACCTTGCCTACAAGTCTCCTTGGGATGTCTCCTCTTGCCACAGTTATCACATTTTCCATATTTACATCGCCCGACATGGTAACGTAGACAATTGTCGCACTTAGGTAGGATACCTATGTAGTCTTTTCCCCTTTTGGCCTTCTTGCTGTTCACCCGAGTCCCCTTCTTGAAGGTTGCGAACTTTCTCTTGTTGTCTCCAGATGGCTCTACAGGAGTCTCCTCTTTCTCTTCCGAAGTGGAAAATTTCGCTAGTCTATCCGCTTCTTCAGTGAGCGCCACACTTAAGTCGATAGCCTCGGTAATTATTGGAGGTTTAGATGTTGTCACCAGGCTTAGAATTTGAGGTGCCAATCCCCCGATGAAACGCTCGGTTCTCTTAAACTCTGGTTCCACCAGACACGAAGCAACTTGTGATAAATTGTGAAATCTCTGTACATACTCAGCTATCTTTGAACCTTCCATTTTCAAGTTCCACAGTTCAGTCTCCAACTTCTGGACTTCTGCCCTCGAGCAATATCTCTTACGCATCAGCTCTTTCAGTTCGTCCCATGTCAAAGCATACGCATCAGTCTCGCCCATCGTCTGAATCTGAAGGTTCCACCATGACAGAGCCCCATCTAGAAATAGTCCCGCTATGTACGTGACCTGATGTTCGGGGGCGCATTTACTTAACTACAAAACATAATCCGTCTTCTCGACCCAACGCACAAAAGCTATGGCACCCCCAGTGCCGTCAAAATCCCGGGGCTTGCAGCTCAAAAACTGCTTGTAGGTGCAGCCGTTGGGTGGGTTATTTCCTGAGGTACCTCCGCTGCGTTCGAAGCGAAGAGCCTCGTGCTGTACGATGGCTTGTGAGATGCGCTCTTGTAATTCCGCCTCTGTCGTCAGCAGAGGATTGTTGGTATCGGTATTCCTTTGAATCGACATCTTCCTAGAAGAAGATCGGTTAGGTCAGGTCTTATTAAGCACACGAGCACACAAGCCACTACTTAACGAATAAGACCTAGAAGGTGTATCTACATACGTATATAAGCAATCATATAACATCACCATTATAGTACAACTTGTAGATGGGAACATATATAACGAGAGCATAACAAGCAAGTACGTAGTATCACAATTATAGCACACATTCAGATTAACAACGTGCTTAGTGAGGGCATGGCGACTGAGTTTTCATTAGTCATTGACCACAAAGTATTGTTACACGTTTAATGGGGAATATGACGATTGGGCTTTCATTATTTTCCGTCCACAATCACATTGTCTACAAAGTATATCAAAAGGGACACAGGGTCACCCTACCCTTGCCCAATAAGTCTATCAGTGTATCATAATCACATGGTCAAAAGTAGTCTTCCAGAAAGTCTCCCCAATCTCGGCTCATTAGTAGTGTCTTTACCCAAAAGTAATGCAATCCGCATAAAATCAGAAACCGACTATACTGGTGACTGAGGTGGAGGAGGAAAGAAAGGCAAACTGCTAATATGAGCGAGCTCCTCCTCGGGCTTGTATATACGTCGAAGTAATTAACAGATATGTTGCTCGACAGTAAAGAAACGAGCATCGCAACCTGGGTAAGATGTAAGAGCAGCAGGTGAGAGTGCAGAAGGAGACGGTGATGAATGTGGAGGATCAAAGTATACTGACAATAGACAGGGTGGAGGACGTGGCGTTAGCTCAAGCTCCAACATTATGCGACTTATACCCTCAAACTATAGCTGATGTGACAGGAGCAACTCATTCTGTGTATAGCCTCCATAATGTGAGGGGTGGCAGGGGTCTGGAATCAGCATAGTGCATGGTAGGGATCCATCGGAATGGCTCGTCCATCGGTAAAGTATTGAAAGGAGCAAACGGTGCGGCCTGTGAGGTCGTGGAAAATGCTGCTGTAGTAAAAGAATCGTCATGTGGATGCTGACCTGGAGTACCTTCCCAGGGTGCGGGTATGTCCTGAAAGAAGCGATGGATACGTCGGTGCAATGGACGTCGGTCTCCATAGGGGAAAAGAAGCAACATCAGCGGGTGCGGGTGCAGGACCGAATGTCTCAACAAAAGAGAAGATCATCAGGTGCAGGTACTGGGTCAGGTATAAGGGGTGCAATGTCTGGTAAACCAAATGAAACAGGGTCATGATCAAGTAAGGGCGCAGGTTCAGCGGAGCAACATCAAGCTGACCCAAAAGGAACTGGAGCTGTCTCAGGAGCAGGCTCTAGGTCAGGTGGAAGTGTGGGATCCCGAGCAGGTGACAGTGCAGCAGTCATAGCGGTGTCGTCGTCTGTGTCAGTAGTCAAAAGCTGCAATATGGCCGTCTAAAAGGCTGCAGATGTCACAGACTCAAAGGAGTCTGAAATCAAGTGTATACTAGAATCAGAGGATAGCTTGATAACAGGGGTCTCAAGAAGTGAAATTAGTAACATCGTTCTCTTCTAACTTTTCATTATCATGGGCCTCATCAGGAGGACCATCAATAAACATGTCAGCATCATCACCAACTTCTCGTTGAGTAGCCAACCTTCGGAAGGAATGTCCACCGGAGGCGCATCATCGAGGATCGGAGCCATGGTGCGCTCACCATCGGGATGACCAGTGATGAGGTGGTCATGGACTGAATGTGACAACCCTCACCAAACCAGGTATCCGTACGACTTAATTAATAATTAATTACTGCTTAATTACTGTGCTTACTTGAAATTGTGGATAAACTGCTACTTGAATACTGATACATGTACTTACTTGCATCATACTTTACTTGCTGTCACTCCATGTTTTGCTTACAGCACCTTTGTGACAACCTTGATGCACCAAAAGCACAGTAGCACAATGAACGGATAACCTATTAAACGTGCTGTCATAACTAGCACCAGGCAGGTACTGCCTCTAAGGCCTATAAGAGCCTGAGATAGTTTGCTACACTAGTGGTGAGTGTAGGGATACAAGGGTTGTAGAACTGCGTCACTAGGAATAAGTTACAGTGACCGGATGTGCCTAAAACGTACTCTAAGTACAAAATTCAGCACTTTAATTAAAATTCAGCATTTAGCTAACTAATAAAGTGCCAAAACATGAGAAAAATGTTACTAGACACTTTCCAAAGTGTCAGGAATAAGTTGTGTCACTAAAAATAATAATAACGACACTTTAAAGCTTTGTTAAGCACTTTAACGGATCTCTATCCAACCGAACAACCGGACTTTACCCGGAACATAAAAATATTGTCATTGACATTGTTTTTCTTTTTCTGAGCCAGTTAGGGTCCCTGAATACCCTAACACCCGTCACAACTTACTACACACTAGTAACCGGGTTAATCCCTAAACTAACTTAACTTAACTTAACTATTACCTAATGTTTAGTTGAAAACCAACCGGATTACCCCCCCCCCCCCCTCAACCAAACCGTCCCCAACAGGGACACCTCATGTCCTTCATTTGATTAATTTAATTATACTTGTCCCATATCAAGAAAGCACATGATCCATTGGTTAAATGTGTTGGAATTGTCTATAAGTTCAAGACTTGGCACACCATAACACACACTTAACAAACATCACAACACACCCTCTCTCTCCCTCCTTGCTCCCTCTCGGCTGAACACCCACACAACCATCCATCCATCGTCGAGTTTTTATCATCTCATTTCAAGTGCATACAAGTGTTGAGGATCGCATACGAGGAAGCTTGGTGCATTCGGAACGCGAAGGACCTCACCCCATTGCTTTTATCCACGCATTTTTCGACTAGTTTCTTCCCTAGCCTCGAGCTAGTAGTAAGTGGCTATAATCACACTCTCGAACTATTTTAAGGTGGTTAAAATAATATATGACGGTTAAAAGTTAAGAACATGCAAGATGATATAAAAAGTCTACTAAAAATGCTAAAAATGATGGTTAAAAGCTTGATTGTTGTGTAAATCATGTAGGATTTGTTTTGTGTAATTATTTGGGCCCGATCTATGTTGTGGTAGCTCAGATCATCGTTTAACCCGGATTGGTCATGATCATGGATCATGACATAGAGCTTGTTTAAGTGTAACAAGGGTTAAGTGATGAAACTCTACCACACGAGAAACTTGAACTTGTGTAAAAACGATTTTACTTACGAAGTGGTGTTTAAAACTAGTAGATCTACGGATCTACAAGCGGTATTTTCAAAGGACCACGTGTCAAGAGAAAACATACTTTTAAAGACGGATCTTACATAAACAAAAGTGCTTTTGTAAACACACAAGTGTGTAGACACTTGTGTAACACAAAGTTTTGACAAAAGAACTATTTTTGTAAATCTTGACAAGAAGTTGTGGAAATTTATTTTCTTTAAAAATGAGACTTTTACGAAACCGGGTTGATTTATACAAAAGATCCACTAAAAGTAATGGGATTTACTTCATATTTTGGATAAATCACAAGTTCATGTAATTTATGCGATTTATATATATTTTGACTAGTTGATGCTTTGAACATTGTTTTGATTGAGTGAGAAAATTGTTGGTTTGATTTATAAAAGAAAATGATACGCTTAAAAGCGTGGCCACCTCCAGTTACAGGGGAAACTCTGGCGAAATTTTTCCGAAAACCTAACACTTAGAAATATTTTCACCACAAGTGTTAGAAATACATTTTGACTTGTTTTCAAATTATAGATTTCACCACGACTTATTTACAAAATATCGGAGGTGGGATTTCACAAAATGAAACGTGATAAATATATGTATTTAGTAAATATATTTTTCACAACATCACTTGTATAAATGTTTATGAATATTTTGTGAACTGCGTAAATATTATTTTTAGAGTAAAGATAATATTACTAAGTATTATTTTGGGAGAATCACATGTATTAAAATATAATATTTTTGGGAAGAATATTTATATTTTGAAGTTAGAAATAAAATATATTAAGTGAGACTTAATAATGTATTTCGAATTTTACGAACACGCATGTATTAAATCCCCCATCCTTGGGAAGGAGAATAATTACCAAGTATTTACAAAAATATAAACACGAAATAGTTGTCTAACTATTTCCCAAAAACTTAAACCTTAAGCTAAGGCACGACCGTCCGTCTAATAGACTTGGTACGTATAGGTCGTCGCACAGCTGCTTGATCAGGAGATATACTTGGTAGAGACGCACCACTGTGAGTTCATGCCCCCTTTTCTCTTAACTCTTTTCAGTTTTCTAAACTGCGGGGGTGAAATACATGTTACTATGATTACGAATGTTTCTTACATGGTATGGTTAGCGTAAGGAGGGTTATTACTTAGATCATGTGAGTGGGTAGGCGGAAACTTGAGGACATTAATCCTCAGGGTAGGACCGAGGGGCAGGAGCGGTAGATCTATCTGGGTGTAGCGAGCCCAGCCCCAGGCCCAGCATAACGGACCTCGGGGTGACTTTGTACCCAACGCATAAATCTGCTAGGTTTGAGTCTTCCTACTTGCACTTCACACATATCAATGGCCTTGCAAACCATTGGTGATCTCTTTTTTCCTTATTTGCTACATACCAGGGTTTTATACATACAAAGGTTTATTTACTCACTTACACATGAACTCGCTCAACATTATTGTTGATTTTTCAACTTACATGTATTTCAGGGAATTAAAGATCTGGCGCGGTATGTTGTGTTTTCCCGCTGCATATGGGTTCCGAGGTCATCCCGGTTTAGGAAATGTGACTTTTTCCTGGACGAGTCACAGTCCTTAAACTGCATTTTATTCATGTTGATGTTTATGTCTTTCAAAACAACGCTTTATGTTATGTTGGTGTAGTTCCAAGACAATGTTATGTTACTTTGGTTTTAAAACTTATTTTAATGGATGATCTTGCATGGTTTTTAATTCATATAGCTTGTTATGATTAAGCTATGGTATTAAGAAGTCACACCAAAATAACCACGCTTCCGCAAAGCCAGGGTGTGACAGCTTGGTATCAGAGCTCTGATCATAGCGAACTAGGATTCCTTCTCGAGTCTAGACTATGATCACTAGGGCTCTCACGAAAACATTTTTTTTACTGCATACCACTTAAGTCCAGATCCAAAACTTTTTACAAACAAATGTTGAGCACATTTATTTATTATTTTTAGGCTCAGTCTGGGAGGCTGAGGCTCGGTCTGGAAGACCGAGGCTCGGTCTAGGAGACCGAGGTAGTTGCCTAGTAGGACTAGGGAAAGCAGTCTGAGAGGCTGGGAGAATAGGCTAGTAGGACTAGGAAGAGCAGTCTGAGAGGCTGGGAGAATTTGGCTAGTAGGACTAGGAAGAGCAGTCTGAGAGGCTGGGAGGCTAGTGGGACTAGGAGAATTATTTGATTGCTTACTTGGTGACTAATGTGCTTATCTGATTTTATGATTGATTATTTGTACATATTTGTGTTTGTGTTACAGACACCATGGACTCGCCCGGCACCGGTGATTCGAACACCACGGGCCCTAGACCCATAGTATCAGACGACTTAGAGTCTTCGGAGCACGAGGTCCACACATCAGATGTTACCAGCACAGACGAGGACAACTTTCAGCCCTTTGCGCTGCCCGACGCTGTCGATGAGCCCGCTGATGGTCCTTTTGCTGGGTACCTACCACTCGTAGAGATCCCTGCTCCCATACCTTTGGCCGTTTATCCTGCTTACGATATGCTCCTCGACGCTGACGTTGACGACGACGTCGATCTGTTTGATGATGAGCCCCTGGAGGACGATGTTGAGGGCGAGGCCCTTCTAGCTGACGGTGGTCTTTTGTTACTCGCAGATGCTCCAGCTGAGGAGTCACCTGCACACTCACCCGCTCCAGACTCCTTCGAGTCTGTGGCCTCCGCACCGTCACACACTCGGAGCGCACAGCACTATTCACACGGTTCAGATCCTGACAGGGCATCATCTGCTGCCTCTGCTTCTAGATTTGCTTTCGATCACGACCTCGATGAGGATTCAGACCCTGTTTTTCCTGGATTTGACCCAGACCGGGAGATAGAGTTCATCCACTTGGATCAGCCTATGGTTGACCCAGTAGACCCCGTTGACCCTGCATTCGCTGATCATGCAGATTTTGATATGGAGTTCGTTGATCCCGAGCCTGCCATGGCCCTTGAGCCAGTAGCTGCTCCTGACCCAGTGTTTGAGCATGACCCTGTTCATGCTGGCATGCCCATTGATCCTGTGATTGCTGACCTACCCATTGATGATCACCCTGCTGATGCACCACTACTGGAGGGTGACCATGTTATTGCTGCTGATCATGTTGATCCCCCACTTATCGCGGATATACCTGCTGACCCTCTTGTTGCACCTCACCTTGACCCTATGCCTGTACAGTTTGATCGAGCACTTTTTGAGGCACAGATTGACCCACGAGATGAGCACGCCCAGTGCGGGTGGATTCCTGCGGATGATGAGCTTCCACCTATTCCTCCTCATACCACCGATGCACGTCACGTTGATTTCTCTTTTTCATTTGCACAGTACACACCTCCAGCTCGACCTGGAGAGGGTTCCTCGGCTCGTCCCTTTGGACATGTGCCGACATATTTTCCAGTTATGCCACAGTCTTCATCTGCTATTCCCCCTGCACCACCATTCTTTGTGCCACCTTTTGATCCAGCCAGCGAGCCGTTTCTCTGGACGTCACCTTCTGTTATGCCATCGACCGACCCCTACCATCCTTTCCATATGGGGTATACTATTGAGGACGTTCTGATGTCGTTTGTTGTCCAGCAGGAGGCACTCACACGGCGCATTCAGGAGCTTGAGAGAGCTCAGCCACCGCCGTGCCAGTGTTAGGGTCAGACCCACCCTGTTTCTTCGCAGCACCCTCGACCATTGTTACCTGACTATGCTGCACGCCTTTTGGCACTTGAGCAGCAGGTTGCTTCTTGGTTGCGTACCCAGAGAGCCATGGAGGAGGACTGGCTCCTTTTGCGATGTTTGTTCTACACCCATTTTTCCCCCTCCTCCACCACCATCAGTTTAGGGCATCTTTAGTACAGCATGGGTAGACGTTGGTGAGAAGACGGCGATTGCTCCGACCACACAACATTTTTGGAGACTGCATTCTGATTCTGACTTTTGTTGATCATGTATATATGGGATGTATTGACACTGATTTGATATTCTTTTGGACTGGGGTGATGTAGCCCTTAGTCGATGATGATGTATGACACTATTATGTACTTGTACACTCTACCATGTGGTCTCGAATTTGGCAATACAATCGCAGTATTCTCATCATATGTGATGTTTTGATTGATTATTTATGATTTATAACATGGGATGTTGTGTGATTGATATGATTATAACATGAGATGTTATGTACTATTACTATCATTATATACGTACGCTTTATTTTGGCCTGACCGACGTGAACCCATCTTTTAGAAGATGCCGCCGAGACGTCAAACGCCGATGCCTACCAATGAGGCAGAACTCCAACAAGTTATCGCTGCTGCCATCGCGCAATTCGCCGCCTCGCAAGGAGGACCAAGCGGAAGCTGCTCAAACAACAATGGCAATAACAATCCACCTCATGGTAATACTAAGTCACTAAGACATACCATGCTAATGCCATTCATATGTTGTAACATATGTGCAGGGTGCACCTACAAGCAGTTTCTAGACTGCAAGCCTGTCAACTTTGATGGCACCGGAGGTGCTGTCGCTTTTGTTCGTTGGGCCGAGAAGACTGAATCTGTTCTCCGCATGAGCAAATGTGCACCAGACCAGCAAGTCACCTACATTTCTGGGCTATTTCTGGATGGAGCCCTATCTTGGTGGAATTTGCAAGTACAGACACTTGGTGAAGCTGCTGCCTACGCACTAACATGGACCGAACTGAAGGAACTAATGCGCAAGAAGTATTGTTCTCGCGCTGAAATCCAAAGATTGGAAACTGAGTTATGGCATTTGAAGATGGAAGGTCCGAAGATCGCGGAATATGTTCAGAGGTTTCACGACCTGTCGCATGTGGTACCCTATATGGTCACTCCAGAATTTAAGCGGATTAAACGCTTCATTTGGGGATTAGCTCCTCAAATCATAAGCATGGTGACCTCCTCCAAGCCTGCAACAATTACTGAGGCAATCGATTTGAGCGTAGCTCTCACTGAGGAGGCTATCCGCCTGAACAAGTTTGGTGAGATCGAGACAAAGAAGAAAGAGACTCACGTCGAGTCATCCGGAGGTAACAAACGAAAGTTCTCGAACTTCAAACAAGGCACAAGTGGTGTTGTTAAGAAAGGAGAGCCAAACGCGCCAGCTCAGGTTACAGCTGGTGGTGGAAAGAGAGGAAAGGGATATATGGGCACCCAGCCCAAGTGCAACACCTGCCAGCGTCACCATTCTGGCCGATGTGGTTTGAAGGTATGTGAAGCGTGTGGGAAACCTGGCCACTTGAAGGATTCTTGTTGGGCCACTATTGGTCAGGGAGGCCAAGGAGGATTTGGAAACAGAAACAATAACCGGGGTGGAATTGGAAATCGCCCACAAGGAGACAATGGAGGTAATGGGAATCGAGGCAACAATGCGAATCAAGCAGGCGCTGTAAATCATAACCAAAGGAATAACCAAGCTGGAAATGGAGGTGGGAACGGGCAAAGACCTGGATGCTTTAACTGTGGTGATATCGGGCACTTTAAGAGGAACTGCCCAGAGTTGAACCAAGCCCGTGGAAGAGTGTTCCACATCGAAGCGAGGGAAGCGCGCCAGGATCCCAATGTCGTTACTCGTACGTTCCCTGTAAACCAACGCTATGCATCCGTTTTATTTGATACTGGTGCCGACTATAGCTTCATCTCGTTAGAATTTAAGAATATGCTTGGGTTAGCCGCTAGTAAGTTAGATATTCCCTACTCAATCGAATTGGCTAATGGGAAGTTAGTAGAAGCCAATGAAGTGATCAGAGGTTGTGCAATCGAGTTGGGAGAACGTGAGTTTACTTTGGATCTACTACCAGTCCAGCTGGGGAGCTTTGACGTGATAGTAGGAATGGATTGGTTATCAAGAAACAAGGCAGAAATTGTTTGTCACGAAAAGGTCATTCGTATCCCGACCGAAGATGGTGAAACAATTGTGGTACATGGTGAAAAGCGCGATACGCCGTTAAGAATTATCAGCTGCCTCAAAGCGCGAAAGTGTTTGCAAAAAGGGTGTGCTGCCTTCCTAGCACACATTGTAGACAAGAAAGCTGCAGAACCGAAGATCGAAGACATCCCTATCGTGAGGGAGTATCCGGAAGTCTTCCCGGAGGACTTGCCTGGACTGCCACCTCAGAGGCAAGTGGAGTTTCACATCGATTTGGTCCCAGGAGCCGCGCCTGTGGCTAAGGCACCTTATAGACTTGCCCCGTCTGAGATGCAAGAATTGTCGACGCAACTTCAAGAGTTGTTAGACAAGGGATTTATCCGACCAAGCTTCTCGCCTTTGGGAGCTCCGGTCCTGTTTGTCAAAAAGAAGGACGGTAGTTTTCGAATGTGCATAGACTACCGGGAGCTGAACAAGCTGACGATCAAGAATAGATATCCTCTGCCAAGAATTGATGATCTGTTTGACCAACTGCAAGGTTCAAGCTTTTACTCAAAGATCGATTTGCGATCTGGATACCATCAGTTAAGGATACAAGAGGAGAGTATCCCGAAGACAGCCTTCAGAACTCGTTATGGACACTACGAGTTCCTTGTTATGCCGTTTGGGCTGACAAACGCACCTGCAGTCTTTATGGATTTGATGAATAGAGTTTGCAAGCCGTACTTGGACAAGTTCGTGATTGTGTTTATCGACGACATCTTGATTTATTCAACGACAAAGGCTGAGCACGAACAGCATCTAAGAGTTATTTTGGAGCTGCTGAAGAAAGAACAGCTGTATGCCAAATTCTCTAAGTGCGAATTTTGGCTACGTGAAGTCCAATTTCTTGGACATGTGGTAAATGGAGATGGAATCCATGTGGATCCAACCAAGATCGAAGCAATCAAGAATTGGGAAACGCCAAAAACGCCAACTGAGATTCGACAATTCTTGGGTTTGGCTGGCTACTATCGAAGGTTCATTGAGGATTTTTCGAAGATCGCTCAACCATTGACGCTCCTCACCCAGAAAGATAAGAAGTTTGATTGGGGAATCAAACAGGAAGAAGCGTTTCAGCTATTGAAGGATAAGCTCTGCAATGCGCCAATCCTAGCACTACCGGAAGGTACTGACGATTTCGTGGTATACTATGACGCCTCGCGTCAAGGATTGGGTTGCGTGTTGATGCAGCGCCAGAAGGTTATTTCTTACGCATCACGTCAGTTGAAGGTACATGAGAAGAACTATACCACGCACGATTTGGAGCTAGGCGCAGTGATATTTGCTTTATAGATCTGGAGACACTACCTATATGGTACGAAATGTACAATTTTTACAGATTATAAGAGCCTACAACACATATTCAACCAGAAGGAGTTGAATATGAGACAAAGACGATGGGTTGAGTTGTTAAATGATTACGATTGCGAGATAAAGTATCATCCAGGGAAGGCGAATGTGGTTGCCGATGCCCTAAGTCGAAAAGAGAGGATCAAGCCCATAAGGGTTAGGGCTTTAGAAATGATTATCCAAACCGATCTTTCCTTGCGCATTCGTGCCACGCAGAAAGAAGCTCTTAAGGAAAGAAATCTTGAAGAAGAATATCTTCGTGGGATGGAGAAGATATTAGTACCAAACGAGGAAGGAACCTTATGTTTTGAGAAAAGGATTTGGGTTCATCTGTTTGGTGGTTTAAGGAAAGTTGTTTTTGATGAAGCTCACAAATCGCGGTACTCTATCCATCCAGGAACGAATAAGATGTACCAAGATCTCAAGGATTACTATTGGTGGCCTAGGATGAAGGGCGATGTTGCTGTTTATGTGAGCAAGTGCCTAACGTGTGCTAAGGTGAAAGCGGAATACCAGAAGCCTTCAGGACTTCTGCAACAACCTGAGATTCCCAAATGGAAATGGGAACAAATCTCCATGGATTTTATTACAAAGTTGCCAAGAACGCCAAGAGGTCATGACACTATTTGGGTGATAGTTGACCGCTTAACAAAGTCCGCACACTTTCTGCCAATCAAAGAGAAGGATAACACGAGCAAACTGGCAGAAATATACATGCGAGAGATCGTTGCACGTCATGGAGTGCCTCTCTCGATCATCTCTAATAGAGATGGACGTTTCATATCAAGGATTTGGCAATCCTTCCAAGAAGCTTTTGGCTCACGATTAAATCTGAGCACTGCATTTCACCCTCAGACCGACGGTCAAAGCGAGCGGACTATTCAGACCTTGGAAGATATGCTGAGAGCATGTGTTATGGATTTGGGCGGTAGCTGGGATAAGCATTTGCCACTGGTCGAATTTTCATACAACAACAGCTACCACACCAGTATTTGTGCCACGCCATTTGAAGCTCTTTACGGACGCAAGTGTCGATCACCCCTATGCTGGGCTGACGCGGGTGATAGGCAGCTTGTTGGTCCCGAAATCATCCAAGAGACGACAGACAAGATCGCACAGATTCAAAAACGCATCGAAGCAGCTCGCGAAAGACAGAAAGCCTATGCAGATCCAAACCGGAAACATTTGGAATTCCAAGTTGGAGATATGGTTTTATTGAAAGTTTCACCCTGGATGGGTGTGGCCCGCTTCGGAAAGCCTGGGAAGTTAAATCCGCGTTACATTGGCCCTTTCAGAATTTTGGATAGAATAGGGCTAGTAGCATACAAGCTGGACTTACCTGCTGAACTGAATGGAGTTCACGATACCTTCCATGTATCCAACCTAAAGAAAAGTCCAACTCAAGATACAGTTGTCATTCCCACCGACGAGATACATGTCGACGACACGCTCCATTTCGTTGAAGAACCTGTTGAGGTTATGGATTGGAAAGTAAACAAGACCCGCCGGAGCAGTGTCAAGCTCGTCAAGGTTCGTTGGAATGCCAGACATGGTCCTGAATACACCTGGGAGCGAGAGGACCGGATGAAAAAGAAATACCCCCACCTATTTCCTAAGACCCCTGCAAATAGAAGCAGAACTTAAAATTTCGGGATGAAATTTCTTTAACGGGGGGAGAATGTGACAACCCTCACCAAACCAGGTATCCGTACGACTTAATTAATAATTAATTACTGTTTAATTACTGTGCTTACTTGAAATTGTGGATAAACTGCTACTTGAATACTAATACATGTACTTACTTGCATCATACTTTACTTGCTGTCACTCCATGTTTTGCTTACAGCACCTTTGTGACAACCTTGATGCACCAAAAGCACAGTAGCACAATGAACGGATAACCTATTAAACGTGTTGTCATAACTAGCACCAGGCAGGTACTGCCTCTAAGGCCTATAAGAGCCTGAGATAGTTTGCTACACTAGTGGTGAGTGTAGGGATATAAGGGTTGTAGAACTGCGTAACTAGGAATAAGTTACAGTGACCGGATGTGCCTAAAACGTACTCTAAGTACAAAATTCAGCACTTTAATTAAAATTCAGCATTTAGCTAACTAATAAAGTGCCAAAACATGAGAAAAATGTTACTAGACACTTTCCAAAGTGTCGGTAATAAGTTGTGTCACTAAAAATAATAATAACGACACTTTAAAGCTTTGTTAAGCACTTTAACGGATCTCTATCCAACCGAACAACCGGACTTTACCCGGAACATAAAAATATTGTCATTGACATTGTTTTTCTTTTTCTGAGCCAGTTAGGGTCCCTGAATACCCTAACACCCGTCACAACTTACTACACACTAGTAACCGGGTTAATCCCTAAACTAACTTAACTTAACTTAACTATTACCTAATGTTTAGTTGAAAACCAACCGGATTACCCCCCCCCCCCCCCTCAACCAAACCGTCCCCAAGAGGGACACCTCATGTCCTTCATTTGATTAATTTAATTATACTTGTCCCATATCAAGAAAGCACATGATCCATTGGTTAAATGTGTTGGAATTGTCTATAAGTTCAAGACTTGGCACACCATAACACACACTTAACAAACATCACAACACACTCTCTATCTCCCTCCTTGCTCCCTCTCGGCCGAACACCCACACAACCATCCATCCATCGTCGAGTTTTGATCATCTCATTTCAAGTGCATACAAGTGTTGAGGATCGCATACGAGGAAGCTTGGTGCATTCGGAACGCGAAGGACCTCACCCCATTGCTTTTATCCACGCATTTTTCGACTAGTTTCTTCCCTAGCCTCGAGCTAGTAGTAAGTGGCTATAATCACACTCTCGAACTATTTTAAGGTGGTTAAAATAATATATGACGGTTAAAAGTTAAGAACATGCAAGATGATATAAAAAAGTCTACTAAAAATGATAAAAATGATGGTTAAAACCTTGATTGTTGTGTAAATCATGTAGGATTTGTTTTGTGTAATTATTTGGGCCCGATCTATGTTGTGGTAGCTCGGATCACCGTTTAACTCGGATTGGTCATGATCATGGATCATGACATAGAGCTTGTTTAAGTGTAACAAGGGTTAAGTGATGAAACTCTACCACACAAGAAACTTGAACTTGTGTAAAAACGATTTTACTTACGAAGTGGTGTTTAAAACTAGTAGATCTACGGATCTACAAGCGGTATTTTCAAAGGACCACGTGTCAAGAGAAAACATACTTTTAAAGACGGATCTTACATAAACAAAAGTGCTTTTGTAAACACACAAGTGTGTAGACACTTGTGTAACACAAAGTTTTGACAAAAGAACTATTTTTGTAAATGTTGACAAGAAGTTGTGGAAATTTATTTTCTTTAAAAACGAGACTTTTACGAAACCGGGTTGATTTATACAAAAGATCCACTAAAAGTAATGGGATTTACTTCATATTTTGGATAAATCACAAGTTCATGTAATTTATGCGATTTATATATATTTTGACTAGTTGATGCTTTGAACATTGTTTTGATTGAGTGAGAAAATTGTTGGTTTGATTTATAAAAGAAAATGATACGCTTAAAAGCGTGGCCACCTCCAGTTACATGGGAAACTCTGGCGAAATTTTTCCGAAAACCTAACACTTAGAAATATTTTCACCACAAGTGTTAGAAATACATTTTGACTTGTTTTCAAATTATAGATTTCGCCACGACTTATTTACAAAATATCGGAGGTGGGATTTCACAAAATGAAACGTGATAAATATATGTATTTAGTAAATATATTTTTCACAACATCACTTGTATAAATGTTTATGATTATTTTGTGAACTACGTAAATATTATTTTTAGAGTAAAGATAATATTACTAAGTATTATTTTGGGAGAATCACATGTATTAAAATATAATATTTTTGGGAAGAATATTTATATTTTGAAGTTAGAAATAAAATATATTAAGTGAGACTTAATAATGTATTTCGAATTTTACGAACACGCATGTATTAAATCCCCCATCCTTGGGAAGGAGAATAATTACCAAGTATTTAAAAAATATAAACACGAAATAGTTGTCTAACTATTTCCCAAAAACTTAAACCTTAAGCTAAGGCACGGCCGTCCGTCTAATAGACTTAGTACGTGTAGGTCGTCGCACAGCTGCTTGATCAGGAGATATACTTGGTAGAGACGCACCACTGTGAGTTCATTTCCCCCTTTTCTCTTAACTGTTTTCAGTTTTCTAAACTGCGGGGGTGAAATACATGTTACTATGATTACGAATGTTTCTTACATGGTATGGTTAGCGTAAGGAGGGTTATTATTTAGATCATGTGAGTGGGTAGGCGGAAACTTGAGGCCATTAATCCTCAGGGTAGGACCGAGGGGCAGGAGCGGTAGATCTATCTGGGTGTAGCGAGCCCAGTCCCAGGCCCAGCATAACGGACCTCGGGGTGACTTTGTACCCAACGCATAAATCTGCTAGGTTTGAGTCTTCCTACTTGCACTTCACACATATCAATGGCCTTGCAAACCATTGGTGATCTCTTTTTTCCTTATTTACTACATACCAGGGTTTTATACATACAAAGGTTTATTTAGTCACTTACACATGAACTCGCTCAACATTATTGTTGATTTTTCAACTTACATGTATTTCAGGGAATTAAAGATCTGGCGCGGTATGTTGTGTTTTCCCGCTGCATATGGGTTCCGAGGTCATCCCGGTTTAGGAAATGTGACTTTTTCCTGGACGAGTCACAGTCCTTAAACTGCATTTTATTCATGTTGATGTTTATGTCTTTTAAAACAACGCTTTATGTTATGTTGGTGTAGTTCCAAGACAATGTTATGTTACTTTGGTTTTAAAACTTATTTTAATGGATGATCTTGCATGGTTTTTAATTCATATAGCTTGTTATGATTAAGCTATGGTATTAAGAAGTCACACCAAAATAACCACGCTTCCGCAAAGCCAGGGTGTGACACTGAAACAAGGATGACAAAAAGATCCTTGTCGGGGAAGCCATCAGCAAGGGTAAATCATTACCAAAGTCTTAGTAGCGTGGACGGTTGGAAGTCGTCCTTGTCCTTGGTCAGTATGTCAGGGCCACTCTCAGTGTCTGACGTAAAACATCTCTTGCGCAGGTGCAATCTCATTATTTGTGGTGGTGGCCACAGGGTCGTCAACGTCTGACAACTCGCTCTGTGAAGAGGGTGACATGTGTGTCGGTACATAGTAATCATAGCATGTATATCCATAGTAATCACTAACACTTAGTGTATTGCAAGCAAAGACAATTCATCATGTAATCATGTATTCACAGTATTTTTCATGAAATTTTCTATGCTTCCTAATCTCCCATATTAACCACCCAGTCTCCCAGACTAAACCAACCAGTCTTCCAGACTAAACAAACCAGTCTCCCAGACTAAACCACCCAGTCTCCCAGACTAAAACACCTAGCCTCTCAGACTGAAACACCCGGTCTCCCAGACTGAACTCCCCAGTTTCTCAAACTGTCCCAACTAGTCTCTCAGACTAACTACCCAGTCTCTCAGGCTGAACTACCCAGCCTCTCAGGCTGAACTACCCAGCCTCTCAGGCTGAACTACCCAGCCTCTCAGACTGAACTACCCAGTCTCTCAGACTGAACTACCCAGCCTCTCAGACTGAACTACCCAGCCTCTCAGACTGAACTACCCAGCCTCTCAGGCTGAACTACCCAGCCTCTCAGGCTGAACTACCCAGCCCCTCAGGCTGAACTACCCAGTCTCTCAGACTGAACTACCCAGTCTCTTAGACTGAATTATAAACATTAACTTTGAAATGTGTTTCGTGTCTTTTATTTGTAAAAATGTTTGTTTCCTGAATCTGGGCGTTTTGTGTATGCAATGAAAACATGTTTGTGAAAACGTTTTCGTGAGAGCCCTAATG
>JARYGA010033393.1:0-100688 GCA_030545235.1 Helianthus tuberosus | reverse complement strand
GCTCAACATGTTGTAATAATAATATATCTTCTGCTCTTCAGTGGTGACTAACTCGTCACAAAATCTCAGCTTATCCATAAAGATACCCGTGATTGTATCAATTGTTTCACCCTTTTGTCTTAACTGGATGAACTCTTCCTTAATCTTGTTGATGACTGCTTTGGGACTATGATGTTTAAGGAATGGCACCTTAAACTCATCCCATGTCATTAACCTTGCCGCTTCGGCTCCTGTCTCCTTCTTTTTGTTATCCCACCAATCCTTGGCTTGACCCCTCAACTGGCCCGTTCCTTAAGCAAAAAAATCACTGACGTCACAGTGGGTCCTTTCAAACACCCCTTCGACGTCACTCAGCCATCTTTAGCAAATTATCAGGTCAACCTCCCCGTTGTAGATTGGCGGTTTATACGCCATAAATTCTTTGTACGAACATCCTTTACGTTCTCCCGATTTCTCTTTCATAAGGTTGACACTATCTTCCAACCTTTTGACTCGTTCTTCAACTAATGATAACACCGTGTTTTGAATTTTGTCTATGAACCCGGATAGACTACCCTCAATTGCCTTTCCCACTTCTTCGGCAATTATTTCTTTCATTTGTTTGGTGCTTGTCGGCACCGGATCATCGTCATTCCCTTCCGACATCTCGAAACTGAAATGTTTACATCAATTATTAAACATCTCATTTATAACATAACTTTCTTTGCTTTGGTTTAGCCAAGTTCGTAACTTGCTTTAACCGTTCACATTTGGTGCACTTTCCGGGTTTGAGTGTGTTAACACGCTCTTCCCATGCACATTAACTCACATCTCATTTCTTACATAAGATAAAATCTACTAACATAAATAATTGATTCTTACCGGACGATCAATCAAACTTGAACCGAACACTTTGTTCACAACCTTAAGCTCTGATTACCAACTTGTAACACTCTACTCGTTTTCATAATATTTTATTATAAACAAAGCCTTAGTAAACCAAAACCTTGATTTTTATATCAAACATAAGGAAATTTTAACCAAGTTAACATCTAGGACAAGTACTAATAGTTTAAGAATCCCAAGACAAAAGAACAAGTATTTAAGTGTTAACTACATAGACATTGATTTGATCATGTTTAAGTAATCGTGGAAGCTTCAAAAGATTGTGTTCGGTTCTTGGAATTTTGCTTGATCGCCATCCCGATTTAGTTCATCATCACCTATGGTCAAAATCACACAAAAGATTAGTTTTGACACTTTAAATATAAGTCTGGTTAAGTTCCATGCTCAAAACAATGCAAAAACAACAAAATCCATTCGTTTTGGATGGTCGCGCCGCGCAGCGGAGACCCCGACCAGTGGTCGCGTGCCGCCACCACCGTCGCGTCGCGCGACAGGTTTTCAGTTTGGCCGTGGCGTAGCGCCACGGTGTGATTTTGGCAGAAACCTGTTTCCTGGAGCTGTATATCAGCCCAGCACCTAATTTTTAACATTTAAAACTTTAAATCAACATAACTTTTGACTCGTAAGTCCGTTTTATGTGATTCTTTTCCTATACGTCTGTAAATTCATTACTGACGTGCCTATTATAATTACCATACCGAAAATTTGATTTATGGGCCGAACGACTAGAAATCACTATGCAATTATTCGACCCACTCTAGCTTCACTCATTTGCCTACCGTTTCACTAGTAAGCCTATGGCGCCTTATACCCAACATCCGGGGCTTATCATCACCCGCATTTCCTTACCAATCTCATGGTTTAATGCTCTTGTGATTGTTATCGCCATCGTTAACTATTAAAACACTAGCACTACAATTTACTCCATTATTCGACCCGTTGGCTCATCTTATGGAATCCTCCAATATAATGTCTACCAAACGGTTTCTTGCCAATTCTTAACCTATTGATTCAAATAACGAACATTGTCGCTATAATCAACGCAACATCTATTCTACTACATGACTATACATAATTTAATAACAATTCACTTAATGTAACGAATCGAGTTACATACCTTCAAAGCACACCCTTCAATCGTGCGTCCACACCGGCTTGTCCGCTCGATGCTCCGGCTTCCTTTCCTATAGAGTTCAATCATATTTGAATTTAGAACTCTTTGTTTCACATATAACGCATAGTTTACCATTTAGTAAAAATTTATGCGTTTTTTTGTTTATATCTCAACACTTGGCCTTCTATTCGGCATTTTCACAAACACTTTAAGGGCAGGATTTTATATCTTTTATATTCAAGTTCATGGCTTGTTACTTAGCTGAAATTAACATCAATTGAGCTATCACATATAAGATTAAACATCAATATTTTAGAAATCACTTTCTATGAACCATATTACACTAGAATAACACTCAAAACCCTAGTGTTTATTAGTTTACCACAAAACCCATGAATCACCTTCAATGTGTTCATGAAATTCTCAGAAATTAGACATGATTTCACATATCGTTGTCTAGGGTTTACTCCTAGACACTATATCGTTCCTATTCTATCCATAAAACAATCATGCATCATCAGATTTCGAATTCCTAAATTCATTAGAATTTCAAGTAGGGATTTTTCTACCAAATTTTACATACCTTATGACCCCCTTATAGTGGAGATCATTAATCTGAGCTTGGATTTCGTTTTAGAATAGATTTGAACCTTCAATCTATGAGATTTATGGAAGTTAGGGTTTTGAAGAACCCTGGTCCCCCCCCCCCCTTGTCTGGTTCGATCTCAGCACACACACACAAGTGTGTTTTGAGTTTTAAATTTTGTTTTATTAATATTAGTTTCAATTTAAACACTTTTGGCCCCTCAACTATCATTTGGTTCTTATTTTTAGCGTTTTACCCCATTTATAAGTCACTACAAGACTTTTACCTAACTAGGTTATTTTAATCCTAGTTAGTTCACTTGTTTATTTACCAACTTTATATTTAAAATAAATGATTTACAATTTCGGGGTGTTACAATTACACCCGTCCCGTTATCTAAACACTAACCAAAAACCAATCGTTTGTTCCAAAATCGTTTAACTCGTTTAAATTGTTCCAAAATCGTTTAACTCGTTTAAATTGTTCCAAAATCGTTTATATCGTTTAAAACATTCTCGTTTTAATTGTGAAACTACTTTTGGTCGTCTCGCTAATAACATCCAAACCTTCGCAACTCGCCTATCGCTTCTCGCATTAACAAACTACCAAAGAGTAAGTTAACAATCACAGATTCAGTCGTTACCCACATAACCCCCACACATAACCATGGGTGCAGTCTGATAACGAGATTTGTCAGATCCTATGGTACCATAACCTAATACTGGTCGGTTCGGCCAAAATTAATGAATGTTATTCGTTATGTAATTACGCCCAACAAGTTTGTTCACATTATCGAAATCGTTAATTGTTTTATATAAACCATATTAATCATTTTTGAAACCATCGTTAAAACATCAAAATTATTTAACACATATGAATCACCCCAAAACAAACGAAAATAGTAAAATAGGGGAACTATGTACTCACTTGAGAATTCTTAGAAGTCTTGAATAACAACCAAGCAAAGCTAAAGGGATCACGGAAATCAATCGGCACCTAATATAAGTAACTATGTAAATAAACCGGACCTAAATCAGGAGATCGGATAGGATGAGGTTTCGTAAACCAAATGAGTATTGGAACTCATATGATATGGTTTAACAAAGCCTACATACTAAATCAAAACCTAACCTAAGTGCTTACGACCCATTATGACTTGTTTAGGTAGCTTACGCTACTTTAACGTGTCGTTCGCGTGAAACGCGTTCGGACTGCCTAACTAGTCCTATGACAAGTATTATATGCCTTAACATGTCTAATAATGTTGCCTAATCAGTTTAGATGTCAAAATTTAGGTTACATATGCTTAAAATGAATTTATGCGTAAAAAGGGCATTTTGGTCATTTTCCTAAGGCATATAAATTACCTATCATACAACTAACTAAACGAAGTGACCATAAGGTATAACCTCGAAAGATTATTCCCTATACAACTACGGTCACAAAGTATGTTTGGTCAGATCCTAATGATCGACCAAACGGGTCGGGTTCGAAAGTCTAAGCGGTTGTTTAGACCGCTTATCTTACGACCCTATATAAGCACTAAACTAAAAGTGACGAGTTAAATATGTTAAAACATGTTTAACGAAGTTAGAAATCAAAACAAACGGTTTTGATACCCAAGAATAGTTTGGTTGCAAAATACGCATAGGCACGTATTTTGACCGAAATTATGACTCGTCACTACGCCTAATCAACGTGGTAATCGGTAGGTATAGTCACAAGGGACTATAACCATCGTGATTACGCTCACGTCGCAAAGTTCAAATGAACTTTGTGTTGACCATTGACCGATCAAAGCAGAAAGTCAAACATGGTTTGACTTTCATGCTTGAAAAGCGATAAAAGCACGAAAGAAACTTACAAAGGGTCCAAGCTAGGAAGAACTTGATCTAAAATACTCAAGTATAAAGCAAAGGCTTCAACTTAGAGCATAAATCAGATCAAGTGTGTGTAGAATGAAGTGAAACAAGTGGGTTTATATAGATTTCGGAGAACCGTTAGGATCGTTCCTCGCAAATCGTGCTTCGATCTTGGCCCTACATGTGGGCACAAGGTTTTGTAATACAAGGGGTACATAAAAACCATCAAAATCTAGCCCATAGCATCCAAAATCAGGGGTTAAAAACCATCAAAACGGGTCTGACGCGGGCCGCGTAAGAATAGGCCAGGGCTTATGCCCCACTCCTAGCAAACTTTGGCAGATTGTCAGTTTTAGTCCCTTCAGGACTAAAACTTGGTTTTCGATGCATTTTTGACACGTTTAAGCCCCGTTAACCTCATTTCAAGGCTCTAAAATGAAGTTAAAGTAAAGGGAACTTAAAAAATGCTCAAAAATATCTCGGATGTCGGTTCGTTTGGTCGTACGGTTGCGTTGTTCGGTTAATTACGATGGAAGTCGTAACGAACGCAAAAACGATCCAAATTAAGCGACGAATGGAAATTTAGCATGCCAATCACTAAAATAAGATATTTTAATGATTACAAAAACTTTTGGATGTCCGGATATATTCAGAACGTAAGATATGCTCGAAAATGCAAACTTATGCACTTTTTGACGCTTTTAGTCACTATTGATCAAGAAAGTTTATTTTTGCGCACCAAAGACCTCAAAGCCTATTTCTAAGCTATGTAAAGGATATTTAGGGCATGTTTAACTTATGATCAAGTTCCTTAATGTTCGTTACAGAACGAATCGGCATACTTTCGCAGTTTGACACAAATAGTCCTTGCGATTTAATAGACTTGTTTTCAACACACCAAACCATCCAAAACTTATTTCTAAGTTATTTTTAGGTTATTTAAGGTATGTTAAACCTATTTCACTATTTTGGGGTGTTTGTCGCGTTAAACTGATTGCGTTTACACATTAGTTCGCGTATAACTTTCTAGAAAGCAATTTAGAGCTCGAAATCGAACGAGAATTGATATGTGCAAATGATACACATATTTATACAAATACCAAGTATGAAACATAATACTTCATTGATTTGGTATTTGTTTAATGGCCGTGGAGGCACAGATGTCACATAGGTAGTTTATATGCCTTAGGAAATTGACCAAAATGCCCTTTTCATGCATAATTTGATTTTAAGCATATGTAACTTAATTTTTGTCACTTTAACTGATTATGCAACATATTTAAACATGTTATGGCATATAATACTTGTCATAGGACTAGGTAGGCGTCTCGAATGCGCTTTTGCGTGAACGACGCGTTAAAGTAGCGTAAGCTACCTTAATGGGTCGTAACGGGTCGTAAGCACTTAGGATAGGTTTCGATTTGGAATGTAGGCTTGGTTAAACCATATCACATGAGTTCCAATACTCATTTGGTTTACGAGACCTCATTCTACCCGATCTTCCGATTTAGGTGTCGATTTATTAACTAGCGATCCGATTACTAGGTGCTACTTGATTTCCTTGGTTTGCCTGACCTTCGTTAGTTCACTTTAATCAAGGATACTTGCACTTCAATGTGAGTACATAGTTCCCCTATTTTAGTGTTTTCAATTCTTTTTGGGTGATTCATATGTGTTAAACAATTTCGATGCTTTCAACGATGATTTCAAAAACGAATACTGTGGTTTATATTAAACAATAACGATTTTGATAATGTGAATGACCTTGTTAGACATATTTACATAACGAATGACATTCATTAGCTTTGGCCAATCCGATCAGTATTAGGTTATGGTACCATAGGATCTGACAAATCCCGTTATCGGACTACACCCATCTGTGACACCTGTGCCTCCACGGCCATCAAACAAATACCAAACCAATGAAATATTGTATTTCATACTTGCGATTTGTATAAATATGTGTATCTTTTGCACATATCAATTCTTGTTCAATTTCGGGCTCTAAATCGCTTTCTGGAAGGTTATACGCGCACTGATGAGTAAATATAACCAGTTTAATGCAACAAACACTCCGGAATAGTGACATAGGCTTAACATGCCTTAAATAACCTATACATAACTTAGAAATAAGTTTTGGAAGGTTTGGTGTGCCGAAATCATGTTTATTCTCTTACAGGGACTAATTTCGACAAACTACGAAAGTATGCCGATTCGTACTGTAACGAACATTCCGGAACATGACCATAAGTTAAAAATACCCTAAATATCCTTTACATAGCTTACAAATAGGCTTTGAGGGGTTCGGTGTGCTAAAATAAACTTTTTGGTCATTCAGGGACTATAAGCGTCAAAAAGTGCATAAGTTTGCATTTTCACACATATCTTACGTTCTGAATACATCCGGACATCCAAAACTTTATGTAATCATTAAAATATTTTATTTTAGTGATTGGCATGATAAAATTCCATTCGTCGCGTAATGTGGATCGTTTTTCGCATTCGTTCGTGTTTCGTCGTACTTAACCGAACAACACAACCGTACGACCAAACGAACCGACATCCGAGATATTTTTGGGCATGTTTCATGTTCCCTATACTTTAACTTCATTTTAGAGCCTTGAAATGGGATTAACGGGTCTTAAACGTGTCAAAAATGCATCAAAAACCATGTTTTCCACATTCAGGGACCAAAATTGACAATCTGCCATAGTTATCTTAGGAAGGGACCAAAGTTGAAAATCTGATTTCCAGCTTGTTCCAGCTGTTCCCCTCATTTGCACATGGTTTTAATGAAACTAGGGGCTTGTTTTGGGGTACCCATGGTATTCTAAAACCATGGGCACACATGTAAGGTCTAGATCGAAGCTCGGTTTTCGATGAACGATCCTAACGGTCTTGGTTTTCCAATAAATACCCCCACCCTCTTGCTTCAAAACTCACATTTGATCTGATTTGGCTCTCTAAGTTGAAGTATAAACTTCATACCTGAGAGTAATCGGATCAAAACTTCCATTCTTGGACCCGTTGTAAGTCCTCTTTCGTTCTTTTTCGCGTGAAAGTCAAATTGTGTTTGACTTTCTGCTTTGACCAGTTTATGGTCAACATGAAGTTCGTTTGAACTTTATAACGTGAGCGTAATCATGATGGTTTTAGTCTCTTGTGACTATACCTAGTGATTACCACGTTATCTAGGCATAGTGGCGAGTCGTAGTTTCGGCCAAAAAGCGTATTCTTGCGTATTTTGTAACCAAACTACTTTTAGGTATCAAAACCATTTGTTTTGATACCAAACCTATTTTCAAACCTCGTTAAGCATGTTTTAACATGTTTAGCTCGTCACCTTAGGTTTAGTGCTTATGTAGGGTCGTAAGGTAAGCGGTCTAAACAATCGCTTATACTTTCGAACCCGACCCATTTGGTCGATCTTTAGGATCCGACCAAACACATTAGGTGACCATAGTTGCATAGGGAATAACCTTCCGAGGTTATACCTTATGGTCACGTCGTTTAAGTAGTGGTATGATAGGTAGTTTATATGCCTTAGGTAAATGACCAAAATGCCCTTTTTACGCCAAAATTCATTTTAAGCATATGTAACATAATTTTTTATATCTAAACTGATTTGGCAACAATATTAGACATGTTAAGGCATATTTTACTTATCATAGGACTAGTTAGGCGGTCCGAACGCGTTTTACGCGAACGACGCGTTAAAGTGGCGTAAGCTACCTTAACGAGTCGTAATGGGTCGTAAGCACTTAGGTTAGGTTTCGTTTTAGAATGTAGGCTTTGTTAAACCATATTACATGAGTCCCTACACTCATTTGGTTTACGAAACCTCATTTTATCCGATCCTCTGATTTAGGTCCGTTTATTTACATAGTTATCTATATTAGTTGCCGTTTGATTTTCGTGATCCCCCTAGCTTTGCTTGGTTGTTATTCAAGACTTCGAAGCACCCTCAAGTGAGTACATAGTCCCCTCTTTTACTGTTTTTTTAAACATTTTGGGGTGAAACACATGTGCCTACTTGTTACTTTCATGCTTTCCATGTTCTCATATCATATACTTGCTATGTTCATTAGTACACAATTAGTACATGATTTCATTATGTTTTTGCTATGTATGTCCATTTAGTGCATACTTAGTACATCGTTTTACATTACATTTCATGCTATTTATGTCCATTTAGTGCATACTTAGTACATTATTTTACATTTCATTTCATGCTATGTATGTCCATTTAGTGCATACTTAGTACATTATTTTACATTTCATTTCATGCTATGTATGTCCATTTAGTGCATACTTAGTACCTTATTTTACATTTCATTTCATGCTATGTATGTCCATTTGTTGCATACTTAGTACATTATTTTCATAAAACATGCTTACATTTTGGTATGACATTTGGTTTGTTTAAATGGCTCAAAAATACATTCATTAACATTAGCTACGCCGTTCGTTAGTAGGTAGTGGTACCATAGGAATTGACAACTCCCGTTCTTGACATCCTAGGTATGTTTGGATGAAAGGAATGACCGGATTCGATAAACATAACTCAGATAAATCTTTAATTCGTTTAAGGGTTTATCGCCATAGTCTCAAGGCTTGAATGTATGCATTTTCACAATACCGCATAGATGTTTGTATCAGTAAAGCATGCATTATTTTACAAAACATAAATTTTGATTTATAATTTATCAAATGCATTGTTTTATACATTCCTTTCTTATAGGGTCGAGTAAATGCTTTTAATCAATAAAGGCTTTTTATTCACTCTACATCACATTTGTTTACTCAATAACATTTCAACATTTGTTTAAACATTACATTTAGTTATACATGGAAATTTTTACATTGGTGGTTTGTTTGGGTAAGTGATTTAAGTAACGAGACGTGTGTAATATGATAAAAGCATGGTGGATATGCCGCTGATACTTCCTATATATAAGTGCTTTTATGATATTACATATCGTAGCGTTATTTAAACCATTTCAATTTTGACATATTACATTTTACACAATCAACATATCTTTACAAAAATTTTTTTTACAAACAACACATTTTAAACAAACTCATTTTACTTGGTTATTTATTTAACCATATATATTTCCTTTATATCATATGTTTCCTTATCGATTTTTATATAATTTATAAAACAAAAACATTTTACAAGGATCATGACTGACTTTTGTTAAACAACTTTTTCTAAACTTATAAGTCATGAATCCTTAATCAATAAAACCTATGTATCTCACAGGCATTTTTATGCTGACGTACCTATTTTCACATGTGTTTCAGGAAATGATGCATAGGATTGATCAAGTTACACTTAGGCGGACTTGGGCCTTAGTGACAATAAAAGATGCAAGACTAGTTAATTATGTTATACTTCCATGTTGTTAAGACATTGTAATTTATTTTAATCAATAAAACAACATTTAAATTTCCATGTGTTATGAAACAATGATTCTGTTACAACACTCCCCGACGATTCCGCCACGATTTGTTGTTTTACGTGGTCGGGGTGTGACAGAAAAGTTGGTATCAGAGCTCATGGTTATAGGGAATTAGGTTATTAGAAATGCTTTGACCTAGTCTATAACCTTCCTAGGACCCTAACGCGAGTTTACTTGCGTTTAGTCATAAAACAATACTGTCACCTATCCTTAGGCGACAACCACAACAAGAACACACATTTTGAATCTGCTTTGAAAACCAATCATCTGTTCTAGGATGATTTATTGTAAGGTTTTGAACCCTTTAAGTTTTCAAAATCTCATCAAAGTTTGGGTCTTATAATGTGAACACGTGCAAACTGGAAGGGTGAATGCCTGTACTCTGAGTTTTCTGTCTAAGGCTAGAGTGTTCGTACAAATCCGCAGTATCGGACCAGTCACTCTTACCTGGGAACTCTTGGGGTGAGTGTTCACTTATAGGCAAGCATGTCTTCAGTGATACATTAATATGACCCGCTTACTTTGTCATCGTCCCATTTGTT
Organism: Helianthus tuberosus; assembly: GCA_030545235.1. NCBI lineage: Eukaryota > Viridiplantae > Streptophyta > Magnoliopsida > Asterales > Asteraceae > Helianthus > Helianthus tuberosus. Next base: position 90,234 of record JARYGA010033393.1, on the reverse strand, counting down.
TGCCTTAGGTAACAAACAAATGATCACGATTTTATGCATTGCCATTCTGTTTTGATTATCCGATAACATTTCACTTGTTTCTTCCCATGACTTTCATTTCCTCCGGAATATCTCTTCATCGCAGCGACACTAAAATGTTCGAGCAAACTGCCAAATTTGCCCAGCGAATAGGCGAAGTAATCCTGAAGTCTGTGGATTTAGGTGTCACCATGTCTCGCCTCAAAAATGAAGCAACCCAAGAAGCATTGAAAGAAACAGAAGCCAAGCCTTCGAAAAGGTCAAGGAGGCGTAAAGCCTTAAAGAATCCTCCAGTCGTTACACCAAATCAAGCAAAACCTAGCCAGGTGGCAGCACCACCAGCCAAGAAGCCATACTTAGGAACTGCTTCCTTGTGCAATCGATGCAACCGTCATCATCCAGATCAAACACCATGTTTCAAATGTACCCACTCTGGACGATGGGGACATTTGGTTGATGTGTGCTGCTTTGCTATCCAAAACAAAGCTGTTGCAAATCTTGCTGCTACTCAACTTCAAGCCAACCCTGCTCAAGCTCGCTTTCCACCTGGATCGTGCTACAGCTGTGGTGAGATGGGTCATTTTGTGAATAAATGCCCAAAGCTTGCTAATGCAAATCTGACCCACGGATAAGCATTTGGCTGATTACAAGATGATGCTGCTTTAAATAATTTGAATCTTATGCTTTTGTATTTTTTTGTTGAACTCTGAAACAATGTGTTTTGTTTATAAATAATTCGTTGTTCACAATTCTGAAACACAAGTGTAGTTACATATGTGTATGGCATTTCCCTATGATACCTACAACAAGGAACTATGTTCTTACAAACTACTCTTGTGGTTCTCCCATTCAAGTGATCGCTGTAACACCTGTGCCTCCACGGCCATCAAACAAATACCAAACCAATGAAATATTATATTTCATACTTGGGATTTGTAAAAATATGTGTATCATTTACACATATCAATTCTTGTTCAATTTCAAACTCTAAATCGCTTTCTGGAAGGTTATACGCGCACCGATGCGTAAATATAACCAGTTTAATGCAACAAACACTCCGGAATAGTGACATAGGCTTAACATACCTTAAATAACCTTTACATAACTTATAAATAAGTTTTGAAGGCTTTGGTATGGCAAAATCAAGTTAAATCGCTTACAGGGACTAAAGTTGACAAACTGCGAAAGTATGCCAATTTGAGCTGTAACAGACATTCCGGAACATGACCATAAGTTAAACATACCATAAATATCCTTTACATAGCTTAGAAATAAGCTTTGAGGTGTTCGGTGTGCTAAAATAAACTTTTGGGTCATTCAGGGACTAAAAGTGGCAAAAAGTGCACAAGTTTGCATTTTCGCGCATAACTTACGTTCTGAATACATCCGGACATCCAAAAATTTATGTAAGCATGACTATATTATGCTTTAGTGTTTGGATTACCAAAAATCCATTCGTTGCGTCATTTGGATCGTTTTTCGCGCTTATGCGCATTCCGTCGTAATTAAGCGAACATCGCGTTCGTACGACCAAACGAACCAACACCCGGCATATTTTTTAGTATGTTTCATGTCCCCAATGTTTAGACATCATTTTAGGGCCTTAAAGTTGGCTTTACGGGCCTTAGAAGTGTCGGAAATGGCATAAACACATAACAGGGACCAAAACTGTCATTTCTGAAAGATGTTTGCTTATACATCGAATCTAGTCCTTCCCACTTGTTGCACATGGTTTTGGGAATCTATGGGCTGGTATTTTGGGCACATGGTATTACAATACCATGGGTGCTAGTGTATGGCCAAGATTGAAGCACTTTTTCCAAGAAACGATCCTAACGGTTCGGGAAATCCTATAAATACCCCACCCCCCATGCTTCAAAATTACAAGAACTTTGATTTGAGAAACTCTAAGTTGAAACTATTGTTTCATACCTGAGATTTTTGAATCGAAGTTAGCATTCGGGGACCCTTCGTAAGTATTCTTTCGTTCTTTTATTGCTTTTCGAGTCTTTCGAGTCTGAAAGTCAAACTTTGTTTGACTTTCTACATTGACCAGTTATGGTCAATGCGAAGTTCGTTTGAACTTCGCAACGTGAGTGTAATCACGTTGGTTATAGTCCCTTGGGACTATGCCTACTGATTACCACGTTGTCTAGGGTCGTAGGGTAAGCGATCTAATAAATCGCTTATACCTTCGAACCCGACCCAGTTTGGTCGATCATTAGGATCCGACCAAATACATTAGGTGACCATAGTAGGTAGGGAATAACCTTCCGAGGTTATACCCTATGGTCGCTTCGTTTAAGTAGTTGTATGATAGGTAGTTTATATGCCTTAGGTAAATTACCAGAATACCCTTTTCATGTATAATTGGTAATTAAGCATATGTAACCTAAACTTTTGTCACATAACTGATTATGTAACATGTTTAGGCATATAACACTTGTCATAGGACTAGTTAGACGGTCCGAACGCGCTTTGCGCGCATGACGCGTTAAAGTAGCGTATGTTACCTAAATGGGTCGCGATGAGTCGAAAGCACTTAGGTTAGTCTCAATGTAGTATGTAGGCCTTGTTAAACCATATCATATGAGTTCCAATACTCATTTGGTTTACCAAGCCTCATCCTATCCGATCTCCCGATTAAAGTCCGGTTTATTTATAGATTTGCCGACTGATTCCGTGCTCCCTCTAGCTTTGTTTGGTTGTTGTTCAAGACCTCTAAGCATTCTCAGGCGAGTACATTATTCCCCTATTTTACTGCTTTCAATTGTTTTGGGGTGACTCATATGTGCTAAATGTTTTCGATGTTATAACGATGGTTTCAAAAACAATTAAGACGATTTGTACAAAACTAATAACGATTTCAAAAAGTGAATAAACTTGTTGGTTGTATTTACATAACAAATGACATTCATTAGCAATGATCAAGCCGACCAGTATTAGGTTATGGTACCATAGGATCTGACAAGTCCCGTTATTTACTACACCCGTAGTTATGTGTGGGTGTTGTGGGTAGCGACTGAATCTGTAATTGTTAATTTACTCTTTGGTAAGGGTTTATTAATGCGAGTTGTTAATCTATCCTTTGGTAAGGGTTTATTAATGCGAATTGTTAATCTATCCTTTGGTAAGGGTTTATTAATGCGAGTCAAGAAGGTTTGAATGTTATTAGCGAGACGACCATTTAAGTAGTTTCACGACCTAAAACGAATTTAACGATTGGGTAAACAATTGGTTTTCACACGATGTTTTAACGATTGGGTAAACGATTGGCTTCAAAGCGATATACGATTGGGTTTTGGTTATACATATTACATGATTTACATTGGGCATGAACATTACTTTGGTGGTTTGGTTTGACTAAGTGATTAAGTAACAATGCGTGTGGAATATGATACAAGCATGGTGGATACGCCGCTGGTACTTCCTATATATAAGTGTTTGTATGGTATTACATATTGTAGCGTTATTTGAATCATTTCAGTTTGAGACATAGAACATTTTATACAAGTAACATACTTTTCACAAGACAATTATTTACAAACAACTTATCTTATACAAACTCATTTTACATGGTTATTCATTTAATCATGCATTATTCTCTTATTTATACATATCACTTGAACTTATTATTTTTCAAATGATTTACAAAGACAAAGCAAATTACAAGATTCATGACTAAACATTTTCTTAAAACAGAAGTCATGAATCTTATTTTCACAAAACCTATGTACTCGCCAGCATTTCTTTGCTGACCTCGTTTTCACATATGTTTCAGGTATTGTTGAATGATATCGATTGATAAGATGCATGCTCACATAGGACTGGACAAGGCCTTAGTGACTCAATAACAATGATAGATTATGTTTAAATTGTGTATTTAGATTTTCCAAACGATGTAATTATTCAATGTTTAATAAAACAAAACACTTTTGATATCCATGGTTATGAAACATTAATTCTGTTGCAACACTCCCCGACGTTTCCGCCACGTTTGGTTGTCCTACGTGGTCGGGGTGTGACAGAAAAGTGGTATCAGAGCCAATGGTTATAGGGAATTAGGTTATTAGTAATGCTTTGACCTAGTCTATAACCTTCTTAGGACCCTAACGCGAGTTTACTTGCGTTTAGTGATAAAACAATACTGTCACCTATCCTTAGGTGACAACCACAACAAGAACATAAATTTCAAAACCGCTTTGAAAACTAATCATCTGTTCTAGGATGATTGATTACTAGGTTTTGAACCCTCTATTGTAAGGTTTTGAACTCTCTATTATATGGTTTTGAACCCCTTTGAGTTTTCAAAACTTCGTCAAGGTTTTGGGTTTTAAATGATGTGAACACGTGCAAACTGGAAGGGTGAATGCCTGTATTCTGGGTTTTCTGTCTAGGCAAGCACTTCGTATACATCTCATCAGACGCGAGACCAGTTGTGCTTACCTGGGAATTCTTGGGATGAGTGTTCACTTATAGGCGAGCATGTCTTCGCGATACATTATTTTTGACCCATTTACTTTGATTAGTCACCGTCTCATTTGTTTGCCTTAGGTAACAAACAAATGATCGCAATTTTCATGCGTTATCATTCTGTTTTGAATGTCCAATAATCTTTCACCTGTTTCTCCCTATGCCTTTCTTTTTCTTCAAGAATGTCTCTTCATCACGATGACGCCCAGATATCTGAGCAAGCAGCCAAATTCGCTCAGCGAATAGGCGAAGTAGTCCTAAAGACTGTTGAATTAGCTACTGCCAAGTATCATCTCCAGGATGAAGCCACTCAAGAGTCACCAAGACAGGCAGGACCTAGTCAGGCGACAACACCATCAGCCAAGAAACCAATCGAGGAATCAAAGACCATGGATGAACGATCCCCTAAGAAGTCAAAGAAGCGAAAGGCTTCTCAGAACTTCGCCATGATCGCTCATGATTCCCTCGAAATTTTTAAGTACTCGTTTCACTCTAAGAAACAAAGTACAGAAAATTAAGTGACATTATGAGTAATCGTGCTTTTCGCACATCTGTGCCTTTAAATCCTTGGTTAGATAACTAAGGGTATTTTCAAATCTCATACCCATTCCGTTTTGATTTTTTTCAACATATACAGTACAAGTATTTCAAAACAATCTTCATGATCTCAAAACATTTCATATAGTTTGAAAACAATTTTTTTCTAGATGCATTGTCTATGTTATTTCAAAAACATTGACCATGTTATCAAAACCAACCTTCCTAATTTCAAAATATTTCATATAGTCTGAAGACAATATTAACACAATACATTTTATTATCAAGTGCATGATTTCGAAAAGCATCATTCATGTCTTTCAAAAACCTTATACATAATTTCAAAATTCATCTCGCATGATTTTAAAACATTTTTGTAAATATATCTATCTAATACACCTACTTTATGATTTCAAAAGTATTATATATAAGGTTTCAAAAACGTTAAACACATTTTTCTTAAAAGAACCCCATGCATAGTTTTCAAAAATACTTTCCTCATACATTGACTTAACCTTCAAAATTCTGCTTCATATGTCGCCTTGACATATCAAGCATCTCAACTTCATAAGCATTTTACATCATGTTTTGACCTAAGCACATCCAGTGCAAGGTTTCAAAACATCTTCAACTTCAAAAATTCATATGGGATCTTTTTATCTTCACAATTAGATCCTTGTGGATGATTATCATTCAAATCAGAGTCCTTAATTGGATTCCTTATGTACCTTAATTCGAACATTTAGGTTCCTAATAATCGAAATCAAATTTTCTTTTTTGAATCTTTCTATCTTTATAGTTGGATTCTTGATAACGTTTAAAGTACCAAATGAAATCCACGGAATGGATTCCTAGTGTGCTTTAAATGTATGTACGCAATTTACAAGACAAATTAACGAACAATTTTGTGGTTATGTGATATGTGTTTATGTGTTCTCCTCTATGATTTTGTGTGATCCGATTTTCAAATCCTCATAGAATCTTTCATGTTTTCATATGAGGGATTCATAGTAGGATATTCAAAAGGTACTACCTTAAATCCTTATGGGCTTCTACCTGGTAGTTAAGACCCTTGGGTTATATAGTACCATTCCATGATTCGATGAGAGACCCTTGAGTGGTCTAGTTAAAGATTGATTCAAGACCTGGTTAAGAATGGCATGTGATGATACAGCTGAAAGGACCCTATGGTGGTCCAATCACACTCATCACAGGTTTGTTCATTTGGTTTTACCCTACACATTATAAAATAGACTGTGTGAACTGTGCAAGGAATTGTCTAATTATGGACGCGTACATAATTATGAAATTTAGTGCATAGAAACCCAGTAGGATTTATTATGTGTAAGAACCGATAGTGACAACAATAACAAAATGAGAATGTTGTAATGGAGGTACGGTGGACGCACCAATAACGCTTCATATACTTGTATATAAGTATCCCTCTTACATTGCAAGCATAATGTTATTAAGGTTACTAGAAGTTCAGAACCCTAACCAATGTTGTTCGATCTTTTCAACTTCATGTTTTAAACTCTCACAAGTTTCCTCTAAATAAATTTCGGGATGAAATTTCCTAAAGTAGGGGAGACTGTAACACCTGTGCCTCCACGGCCATCAAACAAATACCAAACCAATGAAATATTATATTTCATACTTGGGATTTGTAAAAATATGTGTATCATTTACACATATCAATTCTTGTTCAATTTCAAACTCTAAATCGCTTTCTGGAAGGTTATACGCGCACCGATGCGTAAATATAACCAGTTTAATGCAACAAACACTCCGGAATAGTGACATAGGCTTAACATACCTTAAATAACCTTTACATAACTTAGAAATAAGTTTTGAAGGCTTTGGTATGGCAAAATCAAGTTAAATCGCTTACAGGGACTAAAGTTGACAAACTGCGAAAGTATGCCAATTTGAGCTGTAACAGACATTCCGGAACATGACCATAAGTTAAACATACCATAAATATCCTTTACATAGCTTAGAAATAAGCTTTGAGGTGTTCGGTGTGCTAAAATAAACTTTTGGGTCATTCAGGGACTAAAAGTGTCAAAAAGTGCACAAGTTTGCATTTTCGCGCATAACTTACGTTCTGAATACATCCGGACATCCAAAAATTTATGTAAGCATGACTATATTATGCTTTAGTGTTTGGATTACCAAAAACCATTCGTTGCGTCATTTGGATCGTTTTTCGCGCTTATGCGCATTCCGTCGTAATTAAGCGAACATCGCGTTCGTACGACCAAACGAACCAACACCCGGCATATTTTTGAGTATGTTTCATGTCCCCAATGTTTAGACATCATTTTAGGGCCTTAAAGTTGGCTTTACGGGCCTTAGAAGTGTCGGAAATGGCATAAACACATAACAGGGACCAAAACTGTCATTTCTGAAAGATGTTTGCTTATACATCGAATCTAGTCCTTCCCACTTGTTGCACATGGTTTTGGGAATCTATGGGCTGGTATTTTGGGCACATGGTATTACAATACCATGGGTGCTAGTGTATGGCCAAGATTGAAGCACTTTTTCCAAGAAACGATCCTAACGGTTCGGGAAATCCTATAAATACCCCACCCCCCATGCTTCAAAATTACAAGAACTTTGATTTGAGAAACTCTAAGTTGAAACTATTGTTTCATACCTGAGATTTTTGAATCGAAGTTAGCATTCGGGGACCCTTCGTAAGTATTCTTTCGTTCTTTTATTGCTTTTCGAGTCTTTCGAGTCTGAAAGTCAAACTTTGTTTGACTTTCTACATTGACCAGTTATGGTCAATGCGAAGTTCGTTTGAACTTCGCAACGTGAGTGTAATCACGTTGGTTATAGTCCCTTGGGACTATGCCTACTGATTACCACGTTGTCTAGGGTCGTAGGGTAAGCGATCTAATAAATCGCTTATACCTTCGAACCCGACCCAGTTTGGTCGATCATTAGGATCCGACCAAATACATTAGGTGACCATAGTAGGTAGGGAATAACCTTCCGAGGTTATACCCTATGGTCGCTTCGTTTAAGTAGTTGTATGATAGGTAGTTTATATGCCTTAGGTAAATTACCAGAATACCCTTTTCATGTATAATTGGTAATTAAGCATATGTAACCTAAACTTTTGTCACATAACTGATTATGTAACATGTTTAGGCATATAACACTTGTCATAGGACTAGTTAGACGGTCCGAACGCGCTTTGCGCGCATGACGCGTTAAAGTAGCGTATGTTACCTAAATGGGTCGCGATGAGTCGAAAGCACTTAGGTTAGTCTCAATGTAGTATGTAGGCCTTGTTAAACCATATCATATGAGTTCCAATACTCATTTGGTTTACCAAGCCTCATCCTATCCGATCTCCCGATTAAAGTCCGGTTTATTTATAGATTTGCCGACTGATTCCGTGCTCCCTCTAGCTTTGTTTGGTTGTTGTTCAAGACCTCTAAGCATTCTCAGGCGAGTACATTATTCCCCTATTTTACTGCTTTCAATTGTTTTGGGGTGACTCATATGTGCTAAATGTTTTCGATGTTATAACGATGGTTTCAAAAACAATTAAGACGATTTGTACAAAACTAATAACGATTTCAAAAAGTGAATAAACTTGTTGGTTGTATTTACATAACAAATGAAATTCATTAGCAATGATCAAGCCGACCAGTATTAGGTTATGGTACCATAGGATCTGACAAGTCCCGTTATTTACTACACCCGTAGTTATGTGTGGGTGTTGTGGGTAGCGACTGAATCTGTAATTGTTAATTTACTCTTTGGTAAGGGTTTATTAATGCGAGTTGTTAATCTATCCTTTGGTAAGGGTTTATTAATGCGAATTGTTAATCTATCCTTTAGTAAGGGTTTATTAATGCGAGTCAAGAAGGTTTGAATGTTATTAGCGAGACGACCATTTAAGTAGTTTCACGACCTAAAACGAATTTGACGATTGGGTAAACAATTGGTTTTCACACGATGTTTTAACGATTGGGTAAACGATTGGCTTCAAAGCGATATACGATTGGGTTTTGGTTATACATATTACATGGTTTACATTGGGCATGAACATTACTTTGGTGGTTTGGTTTGACTAAGTGATTAAGTAACAATGCGTGTGGAATATGATACAAGCATGGTGGATACGCCGCTGGTACTTCCTATATATAAGTGTTTGTATGGTATTACATATTGTAGCGTTATTTGAATCATTTCAGTTTGAGACATAGAACATTTTATACAAGTAACATACTTTTCACAAGACAATTATTTACAAACAACTTATCTTATACAAACTCATTTTACATGGTTATTCATTTAATCATGCATTATTCTCTTATTTATACATATCACTTGAACTTATTATTTTTCAAATGATTTACAAAGACAAAGCAAATTACAAGATTCATGACTAAACATTTTCTTAAAACAGAAGTCATGAATCTTATTTTCACAAAACCTATGTACTCGCCAGCATTTCTTTGCTGACCTCGTTTTCACATATGTTTCAGGTATTGTTGAATGATATCGATTGATAAGATGCATGCTCACATAGGACTGGACAAGGCCTTAGTGACTCAATAACAATGATAGATTATGTTTAAATTGTGTATTTAGATTTTCCAAACGATGTAATTATTCAATGTTTAATAAAACGAAACACTTTTGATATCCATGGTTATGAAACATTAATTCTGTTGCAACACTCCCCGACGTTTCCACCACGTTTGGTTGTCCTACGTGGTCGGGGTGTGACAGAAAAGTGGTATCAGAGCCAATGGTTATAGGGAATTAGGTTATTAGTAATGCTTTGACCTAGTCTATAACCTTCTTAGGACCCTAACGCGAGTTTACTTGCGTCTATAACCTTCGTGTGGAATTACCTCCCAACCTATTTTTGACATGTTACTCGTACCACGTACCCTGATCTTTCAATACTAATCTACGACTCGATACAAGACGAAGTCGACAGACGCATGCACTAACAGACTCCCCCTCGAATGTTGACGAGTCTGAAGTAACGAGTCTTCTCATTCTTCAGTCCTTACCAGTCTTCGGTCTCTTTCATAATATGAGACTCGAATGAAGATGAAGTCGACAGACAACTGCACCAACAGACTCCCCCTTGGATGTTGACGGAATCTTCAGTGAGAGTCTTCAACATAATGATTCTTCAATCTTGTTCGATCTTCTTGAATGATGTTCCAGGATCTTGTGACACCTGGGTCACTGCGACCATCAAACAAATACCAAACCAATGAAATATTGTATTTCATACTTGGGATCTGTATAAATATGTGTATCTTTTGCACATATCAATTCTTGTTCGATTTCAAGCTCTAAATCACTTTCTGGAAGGATATAAGCAAACTGATGCGTAAACGTAATCAGTTTAATGCGAAAAATACTCCGGAACATCAAAATATGCTTAACATACCTTAAATAACCCTTACATAACTTAGAAATAAGTTTTGAAGGCTTTGGTATAGCAAAAACAAGTTAATTCGCTTACAGGGACTAAACTTGACAAACTGCGAAAGTATGCCAATTTAAACTGTAACGAACATTCTGGAACATGACCATAAGTTAAACATACCATAAATATCCTTTACATAGCTTAGAAATAGGCTTTGAGGGGTTCGGTATGCTAAAATAAACTTTTGGGTCATTCAGGGACTAAAAGCGTCAAAAAGTGCACAAGTTTGCATTTTCGCGCATAACTTACGTTCTGAATACATCCGGACATCCAAAAATTTATGTAAGCACTAAAATATTTTATTTTAGTGTTTGGCATGAGAAAAATCCATTCGTCGCGCAATTTGGATCATTTTTCGCGCTTATGCGCATACCGTCGTAATTAAGCGAACATCGCAACCGTACGGCCAAACGAACCGACATCCGAGATATTTTCAAGCATATTTCATGTTCCTTATGTCTTAACATCATTGTGGAGCTTGAAATTGGGATTGACGGGTGTTAGAAGTGCCGTTACGCAACGAAACAATGTGCAGGGACCTAATCTGCCATTTCTGCCAAAAGAAGGGCTAGGCGTGACGCGAGGGTCCTTAGCGTCACGCAAGGCCCCTTCTGATCAGCCAAAAGCCATTTTTAAACATGTTAACATCCCCTAAACACTCCCCAAAGGCCAAGTGCCACATGTCCAATTCTTGTGGTGGGCAAAATCAGTTACCACAACATTACGACAAGTGTACGGGCTAGATCATTCCCCCTTTTCCAAGAAACGATCCTAACGGTGAACCAAAAACTATAAATACCCACCTCCACCCTTCACTTTTCCTCACAAGAATCTGATCTAATGTGCTCTAAGTTGAAACCTTTGTTTCATACCTGAGCTATTTTGATCTAGATTAGCATTCGGGGACCCTTTGTAAGTGTTCCTTCGTTCTTTTATTGCTTTCGAGTCTGAAAGTCAAACTTTGTTTGACTTTCTGCATTGACCAGTTTATGGTCAATGCGAAGTTCGTTGGAACTTCGCAACGTGATTGTAATCACGATGGTTATAGTCCCTTGTGACTATGCCTACTGATTACCACGTTGTCTAGGGTCGTAAGGGTAAGCGATCTAATAAATCGCTTATACCTTCGAACCCGACCCATTTGGTCGATCATTAAGATCCGACCAAACATATTAGGTGACCATAATATATAGGGAATAACCTTTCGAGGTTATACCTTATGGTCGCTTCGTTTAAGTAGTTGTATGATAGGTAGTTTATATGCCTTAGGTAAATTACCAAAATACCCCTTTGATGCCAAAATTCATTTTACACATATGTAACATAACTTTTGACATCTAAACTGATTTAACAACAATATTAGACATGTTAAGGCATATTTTACTTGTCATAGGACTAGTTAGGCGGTCCGAACGCGTTTTACGCGAACGACGCGTTAAAGTAGCATAAGCTTCCTAAACGGGTCGTAATGGGTCGAAAGCACTTAGGTTAAATTTCATTTTAGTATGTAGACTTTGTTAAACCATATTACATGAGTTCCTACACTCATTTGGTTTACAAACCCTCATGCTACCCGATCTTCCGATATAGGTCCGGTTTATTAACATAGTTACCTATATTAAGTGTCGTTTGATTCCGTGATCTCTAGCATTGCTTGGCGGTTATCTTAGGACTTCTGAGCAATCTCAAGTGAGTACATAGACCCCTCTTTTACTGTTTTCAAAACATTTTGGGGTGAAACACATGTGCCTACTTGTTACTTTCATGCTTTCCTGTTTTCACATCATAAACTTGTTATGTTCATTAGTACACTTATAGTACATGATTTCATTGTGTTTATGCTATGTATACCCATTGTGTGCATACTTAGTACATCGTTTTACATTCCATTTTATGCTATGTATGTCCATTGTGTGCATACTTAGTACATGGTTTTACATTACATTTCATGCTATGTATGTCCATTGTGTGGATACTTAGTACATTGTTTTACATTTCATTTCATGCTATGTATGTCCATTGTGTGCATACTTCGTACATTGTTTTACATTACATCTTGTTGCATATGCTCATCCAACATATGAACACTTTATATTACATTTTGAACCGTTGTAACTATTTGACTATGTGAACCGTTGTAACCATTTGATTATATGAACCGTTTGTAAATGTTGAACCGTGAGAACCATAATTGACCATACATAAACACTTCTACAATTGTTAAACATTACATCTTGGTGGTTTGGTTTGAGTAAGTGATTCAAGTGACGAGGCATGTGTAATATGATACAAGCATGGTGGATACGCCGCAGGTACTTCCTATATATAAGTGTTTGTATGGTATTACATATCGTAGCGTTATTTGAATCATTTCAATTTGAGACATATAGCATTTTATACAAATAACATACTTTTCACAAGAACATTGTTTTACAAACAACTTATCTTATACAAACTCATTTTACTTGGTTATTCATTTAACCTTACAATTATTTATACATATCATCTGATCTCATCGATTTTCAAATTGATTTACAAGACAAAGCAAATTACAAGGTTCATGACTAAACATTTTCTCAAACATAAGTCATGAATCCTATTTTCACAAAACCTATGTATCTCACAGGCATTTTTATGCTGACGTACCTATTTTCACATGTGTTTTCAGGAGATGATGCATAGGACTTATCAAGACATACTTAGGCGGACCTGTGCCTTAGTGACTTAAAACGAGACAAGAACTAGTTAATCTATGTTATGCACTCCTTGTTTCTTGTTTAAAACAATGTAAACTCTCATGTTTGTTTAATAAAACGAAACTTCAATTGCCATGGATTTGAAACAATTAATTCTGTTACAACACTCCCCGATGTTTCCGCCACGTTTCGTTGTCTCACGTGGTCGGGGTGTGACAGAAAAGTTGGTATCAGAGCCAATGGTTATAGGGAATTAGGTTATTAGTAATGCTTTGACCTAGTCTATAACTTTCCTAGGACCCTAACGCGAGTTTACTTGCGTTTAGTCATAAAACAATACCGTCACCTATCCTTAGGCGATGACCACAACAAGAACATAAATTTCAAAACCGCTTTGAAAACTAATCATCTGTTCTAGGATGATTGATTACTAGGTTTTGAACCCTCTATTGTAAGGTTTTGAACCCTCTGTTATAAGGTTTTGAACCCTTTGAGTTTTCAAAATCTCGTCAAAGTTTTGGGTCCTAAATAGTGTGAACACGTGCAAACTGGAAGAGTGAATGCCTGTACCCTGAGTTTTCTGTCTAAGGCTAGAGTGTTCGTACAAATCCACATAATCGGACCAGTCACTCTTACCTGGGAACTCTTGGGGTGAGTGTCCACTTATAGGCGAGCATGTCTTCGCAATACACTATGAGGATCTATTTGCTTTGATTCAGCCTTAGTGTTGTTTGTTTGCTTCGTGGTTCAAACAAATGACCATCAACCATGATTATGGTCGGAAATTGTAACATCCTATACTTACCCAATGCCATTTCATTTGTTTTCTTTCTTGTTTATCTTTTAGAATGCCTCCTCGACGCGAAAACCAGATAGCAACTGCCGAACTGGCAGAAATCATTGCGCAGCAAATGGCTGCTCAATTCCCAAACCTCTTTGCTCAATGGAACCAAGCCAACAACAACAACAATGGTCCATGCAATTTCAAGAGTTTTAACTCGGCTAAACCACTCAAGTTTAGTGGTTCTAAGGGAGCGACTGGGCTTCTTCAATGGTTCGAGAGCATTAAGAATACTTTCCCCCACGTGCAGTGTCCTGACAATCGCAAGGCCGAGTTTTCTTCGAGTGTGTTTTAGAAGAGGGCTCTTACATGGTGGAACAGGGTTATGAGAGATCGTGGTGCAGAAGTTGCTCTAGCACAGACATGGGCTGAACTTAGGGCCCTTATAATGAAGGAATTTTGTCCTCGTCACGAGATCAGGGCCCTGGAAAGGGAATTTGACAATCTTACACAAGATAGCGGTGAGCATCGAACCTACACGGACCATTATGAGGAGTTAAGTCTGTTATGCCCAAACATGGTCACGCCTTTGGATAAGGCAATCGAAAAGTACATTGATGGCCTCCCTGACTCAATACAAGACATTGTGACTGGTAGCAACCCTACTACAGTTAGACAGGCCATTGAGCTATCTGCAACCTTGACTGAATCAAAGATCAGGAAAGGTAAACTTTTCCGAAAAGGTGACATGAAACCGGTCGAGGAATCGAACCCAATCGAGGAATCAAAGACCATGGATGAACAGACTGGATCCCCTAAGAAGTCAAAGAAGCGAAAGGCTTCTCAGAACTTCGCCATGGTTACTCACAATGATCAAGCCGTCCCCAACCAACCAGCTCAACCCCCTGCTAGGAAGCCATACAATGGAACTGCACCCTTGTGCAACTAATGTAGCCTCCATCATCATGCCAATGTAAAGTGCTGCAAATGCCAAACTTGTGGACTTATAGGCCATACAGCAAGAGTCTGCCCAGCTGCAGCTGCACCAAACCAAGATGGCAACAATCCTGCTCAAGGTCGTTTTCTACCAGGTTCTTGCTTCAATTGTGGCGAGATGGGTCATTTCCGAAGAAATTGCCCAAAGCTTGCTAATGCAAATCCAGCACAGGGATGAGCATCTAACTGACTAGAAGACAACATCGTTTAGAAATAATCACGTCTTATGTATTATTTTCTTTTGTTGTCAAGGTCCAAGAAACAGTTGTTATCGTTGTTTATAAATAAATCTTTTATTTACATTGCAATGTATTTATGTGGTTGTATGTATAAACAACATATCCCTTACAATACCGACAATCAAGGAATCGTATTCCTTGAAAAGCAAACTACCCCCCAAAATTTTTCCATCTTATGATCTCTTGCGTTTCCACGAAATTCCTAAGTACCCGTTAATTCTAATGAAAACGAAGTATAAGGCGCAAGTTACAACACGAGACGAATACCCAAAGTACCACTATAAATCCTTAATAAGGGTACTTAAGGATATTTACGAAAATCCTAAAATTTTTGTGATTCGAATATTACGTTACTTTGAAAACAAAATCGAATTTTGGGAGATCATCCTATCTTTTCAGATAGATCCCAGAGGACATTGAAGTCTAGCGACTGGTTTCCTGGTGTACTTTGAATATCCATATTCAATCACAAACAAGTTAATAACAAATTTATAACTGAGTTAAGCAACTATGTGATTATGTGCTTATGTGTTCCCTTTTATGTTTTTGGTTTAATCCAAGTTTTTGTTATCTAAAATCCTTAATGGACTTCTACGTTGTAGTTAAGTCCCTTGGGTTATAAAGTACTACTCCATAATTAGACCCCTTTAGTGGTCTAGTTAAACAGATTGATCCAAAAATCTGGTTAGGAACATCATGTGATGGTATAGCTGAAAGGACTCCTTGGTGGCCTAATTAATAAGATCATCTGTTGATCTAATTAAAAGAACCCTATGGTAGTCTAGTCACCCTCATCACAGGTTTGATTTTCCTCCCCTAAACATTACAAGACAAACTGTGCAGACTGTGCAAGGAATTACGTAATTATGGATGCATACGTAATTATGGAATTTAGTGCACAGAAACCACAGCGAGTTTTGTCATATGTCTAGAATTAGCCCTATTCATTTCCATTTCTGAGGAAGCACCCGTTGAAAATGACTCCGTTTGTTCATTTTCATCTCTGAAGATATGTCCGTTGAGGAAATGAATATCCGTTTGAATATCCTATTTCATTTCCGTTTCTGAGGAAGCACCCGTTGAAAATGACTCCGTTTGTTCATTTTTCGTTTCTGAAGATTATCCGTTGAGGAAATGAATATCCTTTTGTCTATCATTTTCATTTCCATTTCTGACGAAGCACCCGTTGAAAATGACTCCGTTTGTTCATTTTCGTTTATGAAGATTGTCCGTTGAGGAAATGAATATCCGTTTGATTATCCTTTAATTTCCATTTCTGATGAAGCACCCGTTGAAAATGACTCCGTAAGTTCATTTTTCGTTTCTGAAGATTGTCCGTTGAGGAAATGACAGGAATATGCCTTGTATATCTGGTGGTTACTTGACACAAAGTTACAGATGGACTCCTACGAATAAATTTCGGGACGAAATTTCCTAAAGTAGGGGAGAGTGTGACACCTGGGTCACTGCGACCATCAAACAAATACCAAACCAATGAAATATTGTATTTCATTCTTGGGATCTATATAAATATGTGTATCTTTTGCACATATCAATTCTTGTTCGATTTCAAGCTCTAAATCACTTTCTGGAAGGATATAAGCAAACTGATGTGTAAACGTAATCAGTTTAATGCGACAAATACTCCGGAACATCAACATATGCTTAACATACCTTAAATAACCCTTACATAACTTAGAAATAAGTTTTGAAGGCTTTGGTATAGCAAAAACAAGTTAATTCGCTTACAATGACTAAACTTGACAAACTGTGAAAGTATGCCAATTTAAACTGTAACGAACATTCCGGAACATGACCATAAGTTAAAAATACCATAAATATCCTTTACATAGCTTAGAAATAGGCTTTGAGGGGTTCGGTATGCTAAAATAAACTTTTGGGTCATTCAGGTACTAAAAGCGTCAAAAAGTGCACAAGTTTGCATTTTCGCGCATAACTTACGTTCTGAATACATCCGGACATCCAAAAATTTATGGAAGCACAAAAAATTTTATTTTAGTGTTTGGCATGAGAAAAATCCATTCGTCGCGCAATTTGGATCGTTTTTCGCGCTTATGCGCATACCGTCGTAATTAAGCGAACATCGCAACCGTACGGCCAAACGAACCGACATCCGAGATATTTTCAAGCATATTTCATGTTCCCTATGTCGTAACATCATTTTGGAGCTTGAAATTGGGATTGACGGGTGTTAGAAGTGCCGTTACGCAACGAAACAATGTGCAGGGACCTAATCTGCCATTTCTGCCAAAAGAAGGGCTAGGCGTGACGCGAGGATCCTTAGCGTCACGCGAGGCCCCTTCTGATCAGCCAAAAGCCATTTTTAAACATGTTAACAGCCCCTAAACACTCCCCAAAGGCCAAGTGCCACATGTCCAATTCTTGTGGTGGGCAAAATCAGTTACCACAACATTACGACAAGTGTAAGGGCTAGATCATTCCCCCTTTTCCAAGAAACGATCCTAACGGTGAACCGAAAACTATAAATACCCACCTCCACCCTTCACTTTTCCTCACAAGAATCTGATCTAATGTGCTCTAAGTTGAAACCTTTGTTTCATACCTGAGCTATTTTGATCTAGATTAGCATTCGGGGACCCTTTGTAAGTGTTCCTTCGTTCTTTTATTGCTTTCGAGTCCGAAAGTCAAACTTTGTTTGACTTTCTGCATTGACCAGTTTATGGTCAATGCGAAGTTCATTGGAACTTCGCAACGTGATTGTAATCACGATGGTTATAGTCCCTTGTGACTATGCCTACTGATTTCCACGTTGTCTAGGGTCGTAAGGGTAAGTGATCTAATAAATCCCTTATACCTTCGAACCCGACCCATTTGGTCGATCATTAAGATCCGACCAAACATATTAGGTGACCATAGTATATAGGGAATAACCTTTCGAGGTTATACCTTATGGTCGCTTCGTTTAAGTAGTTGTATGATAGGTAGTTTATATGCCTTAGGTAAATTACCAAAATACCCCTTTGATGCCAAAATTCATTTTAAACATATGTAACATAACTTTTGACATCTAAACTGAATTGACAACAATATTAGACATGTTAAGGCATATTTTACTTGTCATAGGACTAGTTAGGCGGTCCGAACGCGTTTTACGTGAACGACGCGTTAAAGTAGCATAAGCTTCCTAAACGGGTCGTAATGGGTCGAAAGCACTTAGGTTAAGTTTCATTTTAGTATGTAGACTTTGTTAAACCATATTACATGAGTTCCTATACTCATTTGGTTTACAAACCCTCATGCTACCCGATCTTCCGATATAGGTCCGGTTTATTAACATAGTTACCTATATTAGGTGTCGTTTGATTCCGTGATCTCTAGCATTGCTTGGCGGTTATCTTAGGACTTCTGAGCAATCTCAAGTGAGTACATAGACCCCTCTTTTACTGTTTTCCAAACATTTTGGGGTGAAACACATGTGCCTACTTGTTACTTTCATGATTTCCTGTTTTCACATCATAAACTTGTTATGTTCATTAGTACACTTATCGTACATGATTTCATTGTGTTTATGCTATGTATGCCCATTGTGTGCATACTTAGTACATCATTTTACATTCCATTTTATGCTATGTATGTCCATTGTGTGCATACTTAGTACATGGTTTTACATTACATTTCATGCTATGTATGTCCATTGTGTGCATACTTAGTACATTGTTTTACATTTCATTTCATGCTATGTATGTCCATTGTGTGCATACTTCGTACATTGTTTTACATTACATCTTGTTGCATATGCTCATCCAGCATATGAACACTTTATATTACATTTTGAACCGTTGTAACTATTTGACTATGTGAACCGTTGTAACCATTTGATTATATGAACCGTTTGTAACTGTTGAACCGTGAGAACCATAATTGACCATACATAAACATTTCTACAATTGTTAAACATTACATCTTGGTGGTTTGGTTTGAGTAAGTGATTCAAGTGACGAGGCATGTGTAATATGATACAAGCATGGTGGATACGCCGCTGGTACTTCCTATATATAAGTGTTTGTATGGTATTACATATCGTAGCGTTATTTGAATCATTTCAATTTGAGACATATAGCATTTTATACAAATAACATACTTTTCACAAGAACATTGTTTTACAAACAACTTATCTTATACAAACTCATTTTACTTGGTTATTCATTTAACCTTACAATTATTTATACATATCATCTGATCTCATCGATTTTTAAATTGATTTACAAGACAAAGCAAATTACAAGGTTCATGACTAAACATTTTCTCAAACATAAGTCATGAATCCTATTTTCACAAAACCTATGTATCTCACAGGCATTTTTATGCTGACGTACCTATTTTCTCATGTGTTTTCAGGAGATGATCCATAGGACTTATCAAGACATACTTAGGCGGACCTGTGCCTTAGTGACTTAAAACGAGACAAGAACTAGTTAATCTATGTTATGTACTCCTTGTTTCTTGTTTAAAACAATGTAAACTCTCATGTTTGTTTAATAAAACGAAACTTCAATTGCCATGGATTTGAAACAATTAATTCTGTTACAACACTCCCCGATGTTTCCGCCACGTTTCGTTGTCTCACGTGGTCGGGGTGTGACAGATCTATCTCTTTGGCTCTAACCTCGTCAGACTCCCCCTCTCATCAAGCTGAGATTGTTATCTGGAATTAGCTATCACCTTGAGATCAAACCCTGTCTTTAACTCTGTTCAGCTCATCTTCTGCACAAATTTTCTCACCACCACATAAGTTTTTACTTAAAATCAATAAGAAAAACTTACTAATTGAAACCATTCAATCATAATAGTTACATCAAGTTCAAATTAATGATCTTGATTAACTAATCTTAACTTTCTTTTTCAAAACAAAATCCTTCATTTAAGCACTCACTCCCAACCCTGTTCATCATGTTTAGCACTTGGAATTTTGAAAATCAGTTCTTCAACATCAGTTGTCAAAAATCTTTTTGAATTTTCAAAATTTATGCTAAAACACACCGAAAATCTTTTTGAATTTTTTTTTATATAACAGAAATGAAATGCAGTAAAGAAATATTTACAAGCAATATTTTTGTGAGCTTGTGTAAGAGGATCATATCAGTTTTTGAGACACATCATAAGCACCGTTAAGCTTTTAATCGTTTTAAGCTCTAAACAATTCACGTTGATTGACGATATTGTTGTCCACTTAAACTCAATCTAAAAACTTTCGAAATGCTTACCGATACGTTAAGATATATTAATTTTGCACTAAATTCTTATGGACCCCACGATCTCAGCATATCCCCTCATCATGCAATACACTGACCCAAGTAATGCCTTTAAACTTTTATCAACTGTGAATTGTGCGAAAACAAAGCAGAATGTTTAAACATTAACAATCAGGTCGATACTTCCGTATACGCAGAGAAAGTCCAATGTTTAAACAAAATAAGAAAAAAATAAAACAAGTTGAAGTTGTTTAGGCTTTAACCACCAGGTCGATACTTCCGTATACGCAGAGGTGATCCAAAGCTTAAACGAAACACCAAAGAAAATAAAGCAGAACGTTTAGGAAATAACATCCAGGTCGATACTCACGTATACGCAGAGGATGTCCAATGCTTAAACAAAATAAAGAAATAAAACAAGTTTAAATCTTTGCAAAATAAAATGCACAATCACATCGACTTTTTAGCAAAGTTGTGAAAATTCACAAACTTAACCAGTTTTATATCTTTCGACAATCAGCGATTACTGAGTAGGCACACAATCAAGAAGGACAAAACTAAGTACTATGCTTTCAATCGCGTTTCCCCCTAGAACTAGGCTTTTTCATTTAGGTTTGTATCGTTGTCGCAAATCTACTAGTCTAGCTGAGCCTATAAATAGGTGTTGTGAAATGACCAAACGAGTCGATCAGAAGAGTGCTCAGACAGAATCAAAGGCGGAATTCATTGATTCTGTCTTTGTTGTAAAACGACCTACTAGTCTAGCTGAGCCTAACACCTATTTATAGGAGATGGTAATTTCGTGTGGAATTACAATTTTTAATTCCATGCGGAATTACACTTTGTAATTCCATGCGGAATTACACTTTGTAATTCCATGCGGAATTACACTTTGTAATTCCATGCGGAATTACACTTGAAATTTCGTGTGGAATTACCTCCCAACCTATTTTTGACATGTTACTCGTACTACGTACCCTGATCTTTCAATACTAATCTACGACTCGATACAAGACGAAGTCGACAGACGCATGCACTAACAGACTCCCCCTCGAATGTTGACGAGTCTGAAGTAACGAGTCTTCTCATTCTTCAGTCTTTACCGGTCTTCGGTCTCTTTCACAATCTGAGACTCGAACGAAGATGAAGTCGACAGACAAGTGCACCAACACATTCTAAGAAACAAAGTATAGGAAATAAAGTGACATTATGAGTAATCGTGCTTTTTGCACATCTGTGCCTTTGAATCCTTGGTTAGATAACTGAGGGTAATTTTTAATCTCATACCCATTACATTCTGATTTTCATAACAACATGCATAGCATAAGTTTTCAAAACAACCTTCATGATTTCAAAATATTTCATATAGTTTGAAAACAAATTTTAAAAGCATTGTCTATGTTTCAAAAACAACCTTCATGATTTCAAAATGTTTCATATAGTCTGAAAACAATATTAACACAGTATATGTTCTTAGTATATCAAGTGCATGATTTCAAAAAGCATTATTCATATTTTCAAAAACCTTATACATAATTTCAAAATCTCATCTCGCATGATTTTAAAACATTTTATAAATATACTTACCTAATACACCTACTTTATGATTTCAAAAGTATTATATATAAGGTTTCAAAAACATTAAACACATTTCTAAAAGAACCCCATGCATAGTTTTCAAAAACATTTTCCCCATACATTGACTTAACCTTCAAACTCTGCTTCATGTGTCACCTTGGCATATCTAGCATCTTAACTTCATGAGCATTTTTACCTCATGTTTCAACTTAAGCACGTCTAGTACAAGGTTTTGAAACGCCTCCCGCTTTTCAAATCACAAAATCCATATGGGATCTTCTTACCTTCACAATTAGATCATTGTGGATAATTATCGTTCAAATCAGAGTCCTTCATTGGATTCCTTGTATGCCTTAATTCGAACATTTCGATTCCTTATAATCGAAATTGAATTTTCTTTTTAAGAACTTCCTATCTTTATAGTTAGATTCTTGGAAATATTTAAAGTGCCAATCAAAATCCACGAATTGGATACCTGGTATGCTTTAAATTCATGTGCAAAATTAACAAAATTAAAGATCAAGATAAACAATTTTGTGGTTATATGATTTTGTGTTATGTGTTTTCTTTTATGTTTTTGTTTTCATTATCCAAATCCTTGTAGAATCTTCCATACCTTCATATGAGGGATTCATAGTAGGATATCCAAAGGTACTACCCTAAATCCTTAATGGGCTTCTACGTAATCGTTAAGACCCTTGGATTATATAGTACCGTTCCATAATTCAAAAAGACCCCTTTGAGTGGTCTAAGTCAAAAGATTGATTCAGAATCTGGTTAAGAATGACATGTGATGATATAGCTGAACAGACACCTTGGTTGTCTATTTAAATCATTTATTGATTTAATTAAAAGGACCCTAGGACGGTCTAGTCACGCTCATCACAGGTTTGTTCATTTGGTTTTCCTCTACACATTATAAAATGCATTGTGCGGACTATGCAAGGAATTACGTAATTATGGACGCGTACATAATTATGAAATTCAGTGCACAGGAACCCCAGTAAGATTTATCATGTGTAAGAACCTATGGTGGCAACAATAACGAAACGTGAACAATGTAACGAAGGTACGGTGGACGCACCAATAACGCTTTATATACTTGTATATAAGTGTCCCTCTTACATTGTAAGCATGATGTTATTAAAGTTACTAGAAGTTCAGAACCGTAACCAGTGTTGTTTTATCTTTTCAACTTCATGTTTCAAGATCTCACAAGTTTCCTCTAAATAAATTTCGGGACGAAATTTCCTGAAGTAGGGGAGACTGTGACACCTGTGCCTCCACGGCCATCAAACAAATACCAAACCAATGAAATATTGTATTTCATACTTGGGATTTGTATAAATATGTGTATCTTTTGCACATATCAATTCTTGTTCAATTTCGGGCTCTAAATCACTTTCTGGAAGCACTACAAAAAAAATGTCATTTAGTGACATACAAAAAGTGCCACAAAACAACAAAAGGTGCCACTAAAAACACCTGTTGGAATGGGCGACACACAAAAAAGTGCCACTAGAAGCGCTGACGCTAAAGCCTTTTAGTGTCACTTTCTCAATCTGCCGCACAAAGTATATAGGCTTTTAGTGGCACTGTTTTTTCTGCCACTACAAACTTTTGGGCTTTTAGTGGCACATATTTTTTTGCCACAAAAATCACATCAAATAATTTATCATATTAATTTTTATTGATTACAATTATTATTTATTTACAGTAAAAAAATAAAAAATAAAATAGTAAAATGTAGAAATCATAATAATATAATCAATTCAATTAAAAACTTCAATCAATCATCTTCCAAAGATTTCAAATGTTTGCAAAGAAATAACTAATAAGTGTCAACTTAAGTCTAAATATCGAACATACAAAAAAAACATTTAAAAAATGTTTGAACAAAAAACTCAAAACTCCATTGCGTTCATGAATCTCTTTCACAATCTTCATGCGAGTAAAATATTCATTGTGTTAACTCTTTCTTAGCGATCGTATTTCCCACTTCATAGTTGTTCCCTGCACTTACTCCTTAATGTCGCCGCATCAGCCAATTCACTATATTCAACCTGAAATTTCACAATTCATGTTCAAATGATTAGATCTCATAACCATAGCCATTAAAGATGTAAGAGCAATCACTACAGGAAAATAGAGCTTTAGCGACGACATTTATCGCCGCTAAAAGTCCCACATGTCGCCGTTATCATATTTATCTACAACTTCTATGTGCTTCGCTATGTTTTCAGCAACCGAATGATCTTCCTGATCGCTGCCGTCATCAGCCATCATATTCGTGTCATGATCACTGCCATCATCTGGATAAAGAACAAGCTCATAATTAGAAGTGGCGATTTTAACCCGTTTAATTACTAGCATGTCGATTTGAGTTATTTATTTGTTAAACGGGTAGAAACTTGCCCTTTTGATCCATTATCCTACCAGCCCAATTTGCCAACTCTAGTTACAAACTACACTATAAAATAAATTATTTGACAAAAAATCAGAAGGAAGTAGTACTTTCACATAAAAAGAATATTACCTGAATATATCACCAACAATTGGAACCATTATCAAGTTACTAATAATAGCTTTAGTCTTTTCTAAGCTTGTCAAATCTCTTGACGTTATTTTGACCTAAAATAGTCAACGCCACATGTGAGACTACAAGAACAACAACATAAAAAAGATGGCATATTTAGCTTACCGTTCCATTATCTTGAGTTTCAATAGATTCCACACTAGTCTCTTCAATAATACTCTTGACCTTTTTACCCCCAGAACCAATAATTTTGTTAACTTTATCAGGTTTAACCTACAACAGTTGTTTAAGAAAATATGAGTAATACAGATATTCATATTTTGGTGTATAGGCATTATGCCTAGTGGAGATGGATATGATCGGGTGGTTCCGCTGGTGGCACGATAATACTACAGTGGTTCGTCAGTGATCCAAATTTGCCGTTCAAAAAAAAAAGAAAAAAAACACAGATATTCATATCCCATGTCATGTCGGAACAAACGGGATGAGAATTTAGAAAGCTGCTTTGATGGGGGAGGTGAGCATTTTAACATCTTAGCTGGAAATATAAAACGTGTAATTATGCGTGAAAAATGGTAATAATAATTCAAATATATTAATATTATGAGTTAGAAATTTACCAAGAATACGTTTTCGCCCTTCCTTTGCTTGCAATAAAGCATGCCTCATTGTTGACAATGTAATTCCTACTACCTACAATGTAGAAAGGAATATTGTTCAAATATAAAACCATCCATATCCACCATATTTGTTGACAATAAAGAAAACACAGATGATCACTTAGACTCAACCAAGTTGGGTTAACCGGTTTGTTCACAGGTCAGCGGGTGAACGGGTCATGGGTCAAAGTTGTGGATTTATAATGCCTCCAATACCACTAAGATTAAACTGAATCTTGAAAAACCATTGTATTGCCACGTAAAGGTAAATAAAAGGAACAAAAAAGTGTGCTTAAAACTGTCACCGATGACCAGATGAATCAGGAGAACCCTATATAGCATCAGCGATACAAATCACGCCCCTTGAGAAATTAATAGATATCATTATAGTCAACCCAAAGGACCCTGGCCCAAACTTCACCACCAAACAAACCTCAAATGACCATCCACCGAACATGTCCAAATGGCATCAGAAGTCAAGTCATAAAACTTCAAGTATAAAACAGGAGCTAAGGTAAGAAGATCAAACTAGATCAGATAGTACCAGAAAGGAATCAATGATCAAACTCCACAACCTACCACCAAAACAGACTAACATAATAACACCGACTCATACATACCGTTAAATACACGATAATAATACAATAGCGAATAGAACTTATGACTGCTCACGATCATATCAGTATGTAAATTAGGCTATAAATGAAACTGAATCAAGAACCCAAAGAAAAAAAGCTTCAAAATCTAAGAAGAAAGAACACTTGCCGGGGAATACTGTGCAAATCATCAAACTGCAAGCAAAACCACAAACCTAGCAGCGGCCTATAACCATAGTGACTTAGCACAAACCGACAGCCAGACAATAACAAGTAAAGCTGCAAGGCAGTTATCATAAAGCTAACAGAGCACATCACAGATAGATCGTAACACAAACCGATAGCCAAATATCTTTTGAAGTAGGCATGAATTTCCAAGAGTTCCCAACTAGCCAGAAAACTATTACGGAGTCAGATCAAAAACATAATTCCATTTATACTTAAATGTATTACAAGGCTTTACAACTTAATGAAGGATATCTAATCCATTACAATTATTTCTACCGTCTTTTCCAAACACTCGAGCACTCTTCCATATTCCGTCCCAGATTGTCCTGATAACCTGACGTAAAGAAGAAAACACAAAAACGTACGTCTGAGCAAAAGTTGGAAAGTTTTGCCCAGTGTGCGGATAGAGGAAAACAAAAGCTTATTTTATTTGATATTCGGATGGAACTTTATGATGCAAGTAACGTAATTTCATAATCATATCTTACGGATGTACCCATGAGCAAACTTAAAACGTGACAATACACAGGTAGCTACTCCTGCATAATTATCACATGAGATGGCGAGTTGGCATACCCGTTATCCACCTCCTTATACTTAAATCCTAGGATCGATCCATACGCCTCCTAATAGCCTTATGTACCACACTTGTACTTAAGAGACGCCGTGAACTGATCTCTCCGTCACGGGTGGAGCACATGATGTCGATGCCGCAACAACATGCTCGTGGGACACTCCACGAGAAGCGATACTCAGGGTAACAGAGTACAAATGGTCTTATTCACATAACTTATCAAAATAATTTTTCATAACAAAACTTAACATATATTGGAACATGCGATAATGAGTACAACTAACAGAAAACTATCGCATGACATAAAAGCTAAATCCAAAGTTTAGAATAGGAATTCAACGGACTGTCAAATGAATCGTTATTCAAAGACGTGAGGAGTGTATGAATTTAATGGGTTTATAACAATTTGAATATGAAGCAATAAGGAGTGGGGTAAGGATCCGTACCTAACTGACATAAATCGAAAGAAAGGATTCTATACGTACCCAACTGACATAAATCGAAACAAAGGATTCTATCCGTACGGAATTTATAACTTATTTCATAACTTAATCTTAATACGAAATTTAAAATCAGAAATGATACACTTGTATCAAAACGACATAAATCGAAAGAAAGGATTCTATCCGTACCTTAAAATTTTCCAAGTGATGCTACCTTGTTTTCAATTGTAGATTTATACGGGCAAAGTTTAGCCTACTGATTATCCTCTTAACCTAATTTGCACACAAACTAGGTAATTTAACTAATACAGCTTTTACGATAACTCACGAGATCAAACCCTCACAACAAATGACAAAGTGCGATACTTAAACATCCAGCGGATTCACAACGAATGACAGAGTATAGTCCGATTTCGAACAGCACTCAAACATTCAAGTCGAAATCACGATGAATGACAAAGTATAAACCCAATTTGAGCAGCACTTAAACATCTATCGGATAGTTTTAATCGATCGGACATTGAATCGTATCAGCGATTGAGTTAATACCCTGTTCTGCAGCACCCCGCTATACTAATTAGTGTTTCGTGTGTGTTAATTGAAGTAAACAGACGATAACTCGAAGCATATTACGAATTCTTTCGTCGAATGAACACCAGAAGTCGAGAGCCAATGTTCTGTATTTATAGCTGAATTTTGCCCCCCCTTACGGACCGTAACAAATAATGTCTTACGGTCCGTAACAACCCTTGCGCACCGTAACATGAATTTCCTTACGGTCCGTAAGGGACACCAAAACACTATAGGGTTGCCACGCGTGGGACTAGCCTAGCTGAGTCGACAGTTTCTTAATTTAGAATTTTGACAACGAGTATTTTAGGATAATCGTCAATAGGGAATACCCCCCCCCCCCTGAGTTTTAGGGGCCCTGATCCTGATTTTGATTGTTCTGGAAATCTTAGGGTTTGTGCAGAATCACTTGGGTGTGTTAATTAGGGTTTCCTATTGGACTATAAATCATAAGAAATAATAGTTTTTAATGAGGGTTGTTACATTTTTGTTTTAAAAATTTTCGGGTGTTACAAATAAGTTGTAATAACCCTAAAATTTAAAAACATTATTCTAGAAATTAAAAGAATAATAATAATATTAACAATTATCTTATGATCCATCTTTCTGTATATCAACCAAAACTATTATTATTATTTATAAATTAACCAATAGGAAACCCTAATTAAGACACCCAAGTAATTCTGCACAAACCCTAAAATTTTCAGAATTTTCAGAATCAGGATCAGGGCCCCTAAAACTCAGGGGGAGGGTATTTTCTATGGACGATTATCCACTTATCTCGTTGTCAGAATAGAATTTTAAGAAAATATCGACTTAGCTAGGCTAGTCCCACGTGTGGCAACCCTATGATCAATAGGTAACCCTTACGGACCGTAAGGGTTAATTGTTACGGTCCGTAAGGGGGGGCAAAAGTCGGGTATAAATAGAGGACAGTGGCACTCGATTTCTGGTGTTCATTCGACGAAGAAATTCATTCCAGGCATCGATTTATGCTCTGTTTACTTCAATTAACACACACGAAACACTAATTAGTATAGCGGGGTGCTGCAGAACAGGGTAAGAACTCGATCGCTATTACGATTCAATGTCCGATCGATTAAAACTATCCGATAGATGTTTAAGTGCTGCTCAAATTGGGTTTATACTTTGTCATTCATCGTGATTTCGACTTGAATGTTTGAGTGCTGTTCGAAATCAGACAATACTCTGTCATTCGTTGTGAATCCGCTGGATGTTTAAGTATCGCACTTTGTCATTTGTTGTGAGGGTTTGATCTCGTGAGTTATCGTAAAAGCTGTATTAAGTTACTAACCTAGTCTGTGTGCATGTTATTTAAATTAGGTTAAAAGACTAATCCGAAGTCTAAACTCTGCCCGTATAAATCTGAAATATATCACAAGGTAGCTTCACTTTGGAATTATTAAGGTACGGATCCTTACCCCACTCCTTATTGCTTCATATTCAAATTGTTAAACCCATTAAATTCATATATCCTTTAAAACTCCTCACGTCTTTGAATATCGATTCATTTGACAGTCCGTTGAATTCCTATTCTAAACTTTGGATTTAGCTTTCATGTCATGCGATAGTTTTCTGTTAGTTGTACTCATTATCGCATGTTCCAATATATGTTAAGTTTTGTTATGAAAAATTATTTTGATAAGTTATGTGAATAAGACCAATTGTACTCTGTTACCCTGAGTATCGCTTCTCGTGGAGTGTCCCACGAGCATGTTGTTGCGGTATCGACATCATGTGCTCCACCCGTGACGGAGAGATCAGTTCACGGCGTCTCTTAAGTACAAGTGTGGTACATAAGGCTATTAGGAGGTGTATGGATCGATCCTAGGATTTAAGTATAAGGAGGTGGATAACGGGTATGCCAACTCGCCATCTCATGTGATAATTATGCAGGAGTAGCTACCTGTGTATTGTAACGTTTTAAGTTTGCTCATGGGTACATCCGTAAGATATGATTATGAAATTACGTTATTTGCATCAAGTTTCATCCGAATAAAGTGTTATTTGTTATTTGAGCCTAATATTCCATACTGAGCATTCGGCTCATTCCGTAAAACTTTTTGTATATACAGGTACGCAGGTTACTTTGGGCGGGGGAAAGAGAGAAGAATAAAGCTTAGGAATAAATCTGAAGATGTTAATTAATTAAGTCTAATGTCTCCGCTTGTATATTAACTTTAAGTTTAGTTGTCGTGTGGTTGTATCCTTGTCAGATAAATAAATGGAATTATGACTTTTGTTTATGATACTACTGTTATTGTGACACGTCAGCCCTTCCGGGTTGGGGTGTTACAGCTATGGTATCAGAGCAAAGGCTCTTTCCTGTAGAAAACTTGAAGATAGTAATAAAAACCTGTGAGGAATGGGTAGATATCTATGATAGGATCCAACTTGATCTCTTATTTGGTTTAATTCCTATGTCTATTCGTATAGATATGCCTCGTCGTCGTCCGCTACGTAGGAGTACTCGTACTAACCATGTGCGTAACGATACTTCTTCGAATGAGACTCCAGTTGATCCAAACGTAATTAATGCTATCAACCAGGCTGTTGTCGGGTTGCTTCCAAACCTGGTTGCTCAAACAGCTGAGGCCGTTATTCAACAAACTCGTCATCCAGAACGTAATAACACGAATCCAACCTCTGGTGAAGAAACTCGTGAGAATACCACGAACCATACTACCTATAGTATAGACATATGGATCGCTAAATTCCAAAAACAAAAGCCGAAATCCTTTAGTCATGCTACTAATCCAGTCGAACAAGAAACTGGATAGCTCATGTTGAAAAGATCTTCGGAGTTCTTGGAGTTCTGGAGCAATACAAAGTTAGATTGGCTACCTACAAACTTGAAGATGACGCACAAACTTGGTGGGAAGGATATAAGCAAGTCAAAGGAGGGGATGATTTCAACGCTAATCTTTCATGGGTCGACTTTCGTACCATCTTTTATGACAAGTATTTTTCTACCGCTGATAAAGAAGCTTATATCAGGGAGTATGCATTGATTCGACAGGGGAGTGATGAACCAGCCTCTGAGTTTATTACTCGATTTTTAAGGTTAGCTAGTATTGTAGGAGACGTTGCAGGATCGGCAGAAGCCCAGGCAGAAAAAATGCAAGTGGGCAGTCAATGATCGAATTCGGAAGTCGATCATGTACATGAAATTTAAGGATATTACTGAAGTTGCCGATGCAATCAAAACTTTTGAGTTCGAGAGGAAAGAATTTTTATCTCGAACTGAGGATAATAAGAAAAGAAACAGAGAAGGACAATTTAAGCAGGCAATCGGCCAATCATCCACTACGCCACAGCATCAAGACCATAAAGTGCAAGGAAATCAAAACTCTGAAAAATCACTCTGAACGCGAATCAACATGGGAATCTGAAGAATCAATTCGCTCTCTATACCCTAATCTATTCTCGCAATAGAATTTTAGTCAAGGTAACGGTGAACCTTGCTCTTTGATCTATGTTCATTTGTTTCTGTTTGTGGTCATTCATGCTTTGCCTTATGTGAATATATCTTAGTTATGATTAAGCATATTTAAGTAGGAGATATCAGTACCAATAGTCACTCTTATTATCTATAAGTCTATGTTGATTTTCTGCATGATTAAATATGTTATTAAGATACGTATAGGAAGAACCATTAGGACATGATGGTAAGGTAATTGACAATTATGGTCATGAATATAATTATGAATTTCAGATACACATATGTGTTTAGGAGATTCTTGTTATATAAGTTAGTAACTCTGCTATAAAAGTTCCGTTTCCGTTACTTATGCGATATGTTATATTCTTATTGAAAATTTCGAGGACGAAATTTCTTTTAAGGGGGTAATAGTTGTAATAACCCTAAAATTTAAAAACATTATTCTAGAAATTAAAAGAATAATAATAATATTAACAATTATCTTATGATCCATCTTTCTGTATATCAACCAAAACTATTATTATTATTTATATATTAACCAATAGGAAACCCTAATTAAGACACCCAAGTAATTCTGCACAAACCCTAAAATTTTCAGAATTTTCAGAATCAGGATCAGGGCCCCTAAAACTCAGGGAGGGTATTTTCTATGGACGATTATCCACTTATCTCGTTGTCAGAATAGAATTGTAAGAAAATATTGACTCAGCTAGGCTAGTCCCACGCGTGGCAACCCTATGATCAATAGGTAACCCTTACGGACCGTAAGGGTTAATTGTTACGGTCCGTAAGGGGGGGCAAAAGTCGGGTATAAATAGAGGACATTGGCACTCGATTTCTGGTGTTCATTCGACGAAGAAATTCATTCCAGGCATCGATTTATGCTCTGTTTAGTTCAATTAACACACACAAAACACTAATTAGTATAGCGGGGTGCTACAGAACAGGGTAATAACTCGATCGCTATTACGATTCAATGTCCGATCGATTAAAACTATCCGATAGATGTTTAAGTGCTGCTCAAATTGGGTTTATACTTTGTCATTCATCGTGATTTCGACTTGAATGTTTGAGTGATGTTCGAAATCGGACTATACTCTGTCATTCGTTGTGAATCCGCTGGATGTTTAAGTATCCCACTTTGTCATTTGTTGTGAGGGTTTGATCTCGTGAGTTACTAACCTAGTCTGTGTGCATGTTATTTAAATTAGGTTAAAAGACTAATCCGTAGTCTAAACTCTGCCCGTATAAATCTGAAATATTATCACAAGGTAGCTTCACTTTGGAATTATTAAGGTACGGATCCTTACCCCACTCCTTATTGCTTCATATTCAAATTGTTAAACCCATTAAATTCATATATCCTTTAAAACTCCTGACGTCTTTGAATAACGATTCATTTAACAGTCCGTTGAATTCCTATTCTAAACTTTGGATTTAGCTTTCATGTCATGCGATAGTTTTCTGTTAGTTGTACTCATTATCGCATGTTCCAATATATGTTAGGTTTTGTTATGAAAAATTATTTTGATAAGTTATGTGAATAAGACCAATTGTACTCTGTTACCCTGAGTATCGCTTCTCGTGGAGTGTCCCACGAGCATGTTGTTGCGGCATCGACATCATGTGCTCCACCCGTGACGGAGAGATCAGTTCACGGCGTCTCTTAAGTACAAGTGTGGTACATAAGGCTATTAGGAGGCGTATGGATCGATCCTAGGATTTAAGTATAAGGAGGTGGATAACGGGTATGCCAACTCGCCATCTCATGTGATAATTATGCAGGAGTAGCTACCTGTGTATTGTCACGTTTTAAGTTTGCTCATGGGTACATCCGTAAGATATGATTATGAAATTACGTTATTTGCTTCAAGTTTCATCCGAATAAAGCGTTATTTGTTATTTGAGCCTAATATTCCGTACTGAGCATTCGGCTCATTCCGTAAAACTTTTTGTATATACAGGTACGCAGGTTACTTTGGGCGGGGGAAAGAGAGAAGAATAAAGCTTAGGAATAAATCTGAAGATGTTAATTAATTAAGTCTAATGTCTCCGCTTGTATATTAACTTTAAGTTTAGTTGTCGTGTGGTTGTATCCTTGTCAGATAAATAAATGGAATTATGACTTTTGTT
Organism: Helianthus tuberosus; assembly: GCA_030545235.1. Lineage (NCBI taxonomy): Eukaryota > Viridiplantae > Streptophyta > Magnoliopsida > Asterales > Asteraceae > Helianthus > Helianthus tuberosus. Next base: position 57,004 of record JARYGA010033393.1, on the reverse strand, counting down.
TATGATACTACTGTTATTGTGACACGTCAGCCCTTCCGGGTTGGGGTGTCACAGCTAGCTATGATCAATATTCATACTTGAAATTATTACATACATATATATATATTAATAATCATACTTGAACGCGGCCTACTATGATCAATATTCATACTTGAAATAAAGCTAGAGTAAAAACAATGAAGATGACGAAATACTTATGTTCGAGACTATCATGAAGTGAAAAGAAAAGTTACTAACCGATGTATCGACTGATTGGACATCGAAATCCTAACCCAATGTCTACCCATTACCTCACAGGTCTTAACTTACGTTTAAGTTTTCTACAGGAAAGAGCCTTTGCTCTGATACCATAGCTGTAACACCCCAGCCCGGGATGGCCTGACGTGTCACTATTACGGAGTCAGATCAAAAACATAATTCCATTTATACTTAAATGTATTACAAGGCTTTACAACTTAATGAAGGATATCTAATCCATTACAATTATTTCTACCGTCTTTTCCCAACACTCGAGCACTCTTCCATATTCCGTCCCAGATTATCCTGATAACCTGACGTAAAGAAGAAAACCCAAAAACGTACGTCTGAGCAAAAGTTGGAAAGTTTTGCCCAGTGTGCGGATAGAGGAAAACAAAAGCTTATTTTATTTGATATCCGGATGGAAATTTATGATGTAAGTAACGTAATTTCATAATCATATCATACGGATGTACCCATGAGCAAACTTAAAACGTGACAATACACAGGTAGCTACTCCTGCATAATTATCACATGAGATGGCGAGTTGGCATGCCCGTTATCCACCTCCTTATACTTAAATCCTAGGATCGATCCATACGCCTCCTAATAGCCTTATGTACCACACTTGTACTTAAGAGACGCCGTGAACTGATCTCTCCGTCACGAGTGGATCACATGATGTCGATGCCACAACAACATGCTCGTGGGACACTCCACGAGAAGCGATACTCAGGGTAACAGAGTACAAATGGACTTATTCACATAACTTATAAAACTTATTTTCATAACCAGACGTAACATATATTGGAACATGCGATAATGAGTATAACTTAACAGAAAATTATCGCATGACAGGAAAGCTAAATCCAAAGTTTAGAAATAGGAATTCAACGGACTGTCAAATGAATCGATAATCAAAGACGTGAGGAGTTTTAAAAAGACATAGTAATATAATGGTATTATAACAATTTGACTTGAGTAACATAATACTTGTATATAATATTAAACTTGTAATTTATTTACTTATAACTTGTAAGCCTTAAGATATTTAACTTATAACTTGTAAACAATAATTTGATTGAAAATACGAATCTTTAGCGAGATTGAAAATCTAAGAGTGGAACCAGTCACCAAGGTATGGATATCAATCCTATCTTGACAATTTCGTCCCCAAAATGTGGTTTATTAAACGAAACAAGATAAAACCTTGTCTCGTTAATAAGGAACCACTAGAGTATGAAATTTGATTTGTAAATTTATAAACAAATAACTCTCAATCATGTATACTTGTAAATACGAAAAGAATATTTTTCATAAACCATTTTCTAAATAATTGATGTAAAACAAAACCTTTTTCAAAACTTTTGTAACTTCCAACACATATTTCATAACTTAATCTTAATACGGAATTTAAAATCAGGAATGATATACTTGTATCCAAACGACGTAAATCGAAAGAAAGGAGTCTATCCGTACCTTAAAATTATCCAAGTGATGCTACCTTGTTTTCAATTGTAGATTTATACGGGCAGAGTTTAGCCTACTGATTATCTTCTTAACCTAATTTGTACACAAACTAGGTAATTAACTAATACAGCTTTTACGATAACTCACGAGATCAAACCTTCACAACAAATGACAAAGTGCGATACTTAAACATCCAGCGGATTCACAACGAATGACAGAGTATAGTCCGATTTCGAACAGCACTCAAACATTCAAGTCGAAATCACGATGAATGACAAAGTATAAACCCAATTTGAGCAGCACTTAAACATTCATTGGATAGTTCCAATCGATCGGACATTGAATCATAGCAGCGATTGAGTTAATACCCTGTTTTGCAGCACCCCGCTATACTAATTAGTGATTTCGTGTGTGTTAATTGTGGTAAATAGAGCATAAATCGATGCCTGAAACGAATTTCTTCGTCGAATGAACACCAGAAATCGAGTGCCAATGTCCTCTATTTATACCCGAATTTTGCCCCCCCTTACGGACCGTAACAAATAACCCTTACGGTCCGTAAGGGTTACCTATTGATCATAGGGTTGCCACGCGTGGGACTAGCCTAGTTGAGTCGACAGTTTCTTAATTTAGAATTTTGACAACGAGTATTTTAGGATAATCGTCAATAGGGAATACCCCCCCCCCCCCTGAGTTTTAGGGGCCCTGATCCTGATTCTGATTGTTCTGGAAATCTTAGGGTTTGTGCAGAATCACTTGGGTGTCTTAATTAGGGTTTCCTATTGGACTATAAATCTTAAGAATTAATAGTTTTTAATGAGGGTTGTTACATTTTTGTTTTAAAAATTTTCGGGTGTTACACATTGCCTAATCTATAAATTGCACAGAGCATGTACTTGTTGCAACAATAACCTCAAGCACGAAAGTAAGGATGTTAAAAAAAGGAATAATGAATTATAATAATCTCAACTATTAGCCGTTGGCCAACAAAGGTCCCAACTTCAAAAATTATATGTGGTGGTCCCACCTTTTCACATATTGTAAAACAATGGAACTTTACTAACAGAACCTTAATTTCTTTTTGTCCCTTTATCATTTACGGTTTAGTAAAAGTCCATTGGTTTACAATATGTGAAAAGTTGGGACCACCACCGGTTATTTTTGAAGTTGGGACCGTTGTTAGCCAACGGCTAAAAGTTAGGATTATTAAAATCCATTATTCCGTTAAAAAAAGGACAAACTCATGAAAAGAAAAGCGTGATACAAAATCTACTACTTACACAAGAACAAATCCAACAGGCAAAAGGAGAAATCATTGAAAATTGTCTAACAGAGAGCGATCAACTTAATGCACAACAGATGAGCAAGGTAGAATATACAACAAAAGGCTCAAGCACGAAAGTAAGGGTGTTAAAAAAAGGACAAACTCATGAAAAGAAAAGCGTGATACAAAATCTACTACTTACACAAAAACAAATCCAACAGGCAAAAGGAGAAATCATTGAAAATTTTCTAATAGAGAGCGTTCAACTTAATGCACAACAGATGAGCAAGGTAGAATATACAACAAAACCTGGAATTAATGTCATGAACAGCTCAGATGAGGCCTAAACCTAATTTCTCGCACCTTCTACCGGAAAAACCCTATCTATCTGTGAACGCAAAAGAAAGAAAAAAAACTTAGCATTCATGTAACACCCTAAATTTAAACCCATGATATTTATAATAATTTGTACCATTTCTAATAAAATTGATTACAAAACCTGTTTTCCGTGTTTAGGTTCATAATTTCCATCTAACTTAACTTCTAATAACTTAGTTGAAAACATTTAAAAGATGTTCAACAATATGATTACAACCCATATACAAGGACTACAAAAGTTTTAAAATATAGCGGAAGCTTCATTTATCGTGTTCGGTTCTTGACACTGCTTGACCACCATCCGTAAGATCCATCTAGCCACCTAGGGTCAAAACCATTAGAACATTAGTTTTGACTTTGGGCAAATAAGGTTAAACATATGTTACACAATAGTTTAAATAAATAAAAAAAAATATAAAATTTCCTGTCTCCACCGTAAATTACGGTATCACCGTAATTTACGGTGACATCTGGGAATTCTTGGTTCCACCGTAAACCAGTAGATCCTCACCGTAAACATTCTGGCATTTACCGTAAATTACGGTAACACCGTAATTTACGGTATCACCTGGGAATTTCTTGTCTTGTTTGTTTGATCATTACAACAAGATTCCAACTCTCGAATTTCGATTCATCTATGATACCGAAACATTAAAACATCATATTTCTTACATGTTATATATTAACCAATCATCAAAGATCTTTCAATCATATTTCAAAGATATAATCTTGCCTTGTTAGATTATTCGACCCGTTTAGACACCAAGAGTTAATCATCAAACCATGTAATTCAAACCTCAATTTCAAACAATTGTTTTGACCCGTCTCACTAGATTAAGACGAATAGTCACTTCCGTAATGTATTGATTCACCTCGTTTACCATGTTTTCAAACTACAACGTAAATCTATCAAATAATACATAATGTAACGAAACGACAATTTCGTACCTTTAGAGCACGCCTTTCCCCCGTGAATTCCCTTCCGCTTGTCCGCTTGATGATCCGGACTCTTTGCCTAGAAAATTCAGTTTTACAACTTGTTTAGAACTCTTTCCATGACCATATTCATATCATTGTGAAACATGATCAAATCTGCGTTCTCATCAAATTTAACATCAAAATCCTCACTTAGGCATTTCTACAAACACCTAACGGGTCAGATTTTCCTGCCATCATTTCCAAGTTCATGACTTGAACTTTAAACCTAAATTTTCACTTTAATTAGTAACCTTGCACATATTTTAACATCAATATCACAGGTATTACCTCCTATGATGAAATTTATGCTAGAATTATCATTCAAATCCTAGTGTTCATCATCATCTTATAAAACCCATAATCTAGCTTCCATGGATTCATAGAATTCTCTGAATTTGGGCATGATTTCTCAAATAGTTAACTAGGTTGTACTTCTAAACACCTATTCAACTTCAATCTAACCAAGTAACAAACATGCAAGCATCTTATTTCAGATTTCCAAAATCATGAGAATTTCAAACAAGGATTTAACACGAATTTTTACATACCTTATGATCCTCTTGTGATGAGGATCGATAATCTAAACTCGGATTTCGTTTTGGATCAGAATTTCATCTTCAATTTAAGAGATTTGTGTGATTAGGGTTCTTGGGTTGGGGGTGTCGCCCCCTGCTTCTCTCTGATCGACCAACACCCTGGTTTGGGGTGTTTGGTTTATTTTTATTTGATAAACTTTAATTAAGTTTTAGAGTTTACAACTTTGGTCCCTCTATTTTGTTCAACATATGGTTTGATAGCTTTTAATCAAGTTATAAGCTATTTCTAGACTAGTTTTAACTAACTAGGTTAAAACTCTTAGTTAGTAAACTCCCATTTATTTAGGCTTTATAATTCTGATATAGTGTTTTATATTTTCGGGATGTTACAAGTCCATCCCCCTTAAAAGGGTTTCGTCCCCGAAACCAAAGTACGTACCAAATAATGTAGGGTGAAGACGTCGCATCTCCTCTTCGGACTCCCATGTAGTGTCCGAACCTTTCCTATGCTCCCATTTGACTTTAACTTGGTCAATTTGTTTATTTCGTAAACGTTTGACCTTTCTGTCTAAAATTTCAACCGGTCTCACCACATAATTTAGACTATTATCCACTTCGATATCGTCGTAATGGATATATGTCGTTTCGTCTGCTAGGCACTTTCTTAATTGCGATACATGAAACGTGCCATGGATCCCACTCAGCTCCTCCGGTAGTTCAAGACGGTAAGCTACCTTGCCAACTCTTCCGATGATTTTAAATGGCCCGATAAACCTTGGGCTTAACTTCCCCTTCTTTCTAAATCTAATAACACCTTTCCATGGGGACACTTTTAGCATGACCATGTCACCGACTTGAAATTCAATTGGCCTTTTCCTTTTGTCAACATACGCCTTTTGCCTGTCTTGAGCCGCTTTCAAGTGTGCTCGAACTTTATCGATCTTTTCGTTCGTGGCTCGTACTATGTCTTGGTGTGCAAGTTCACGTGGACCCACTTCACCCCAACAAACCGGGGTTCGACACTTCCTACCGTACAGCAGTTCGTATGGTGCCATTTTAATACTAGATTGGTAACTGTTGTTGTACGAAAACTCGACTAACGGTAGGTGAACATCCCAACTGCCTCCAAAGTCGATTATACACGCCCGTAGCATATCTCCCAATATTTGTATCGTTCTTTCACTTTGTCCATCCGTTTGGGGATGGTACGCAGTGCTAATGTACAACTTGGTCCCCATTTGTTCTTGGAAATCACGCCAGAAATTCGAAGTAAACCGGGTATCCCTATCAGACACAATGGACACCGGCACTCCATGACGTGCTATGATTTCATTGGTATAGACTTCTGACATCTTTTCTGACGTATAAGTCTCACGAATCGGAATGAAGTGAGCACTTTTCGTCAATCTATCCACCACTACCCATATTGCATCAAAACCACGATTCGTCTTAGGCAACTTGGTTAACAGGTCCATTGTAATATGTTCCCATTTCCAAACCGGAATTTCTAACGGTTGGAGTTTGCCATAGGGTTTCTGATGCTCCGCCTTGACTTGTAAGCATGTCAAGCATTTTTCCACATACTTCGCCACATCCCTTTTCATTCCGGGCCACCAATAATTTTGTTTCAAATCATTGTACATCTTGGTCGCACCCGGATGAATTGAATAACGGGATTTATGAGCTTCATCAAGTAGAAGCGCCTTTACTCCACAGGTATGTGGGACCCATATCCTTCCGGATCGAGTCTTCAACCCATGATTCCCATCCGTCAAATCTTTCAATTGTCCAATTATTCTTTCTTTCTTCCAATTTTCTTCTTTCACTGCTTCTAACTGCGCTTCTCGAATTCGTTCAAGTATACCCGAGGTCACCACGAGTTGCATTGACCTCACTCGTATTGGGACATAGTCCGTTTTTCGACTTAGAGCGTCCGCTACCACGTTTGCTTTTCCGGGGTGATAATGTATCTCACAGTCGTAGTCCTTCACCGTCTCTAGCCATCGCCTTTGCCGCATGTTCAACTCCTTCTGTTCGAAGAAGTATTTCAAACTTTTGTGATCGGTGAATATGGTGCACTTTACCCCATACAAGTAATGTCTCCATATTTTTAATGCAAACACTACCGCTGCCAATTCGAGATTGTGCGTGGGGTATTTCTTCTCGTGCATCTTCAATTGTCTCGAGGCATAGGCTATTACCTTGCCCCGTTGCATCAACACGCAACCGAGCCCCGATAACGAAGCATCCGAATAAACCACCATGTCTTCGACTCCGTCCGGCAATGTCAGTACCGGAGCTTGAGTTAGCCTTTCTTTTAGCGTCCGAAACGCTTTTTCTTGATCGACTCCCCAAACAAACTTTGCTTTCTTTTGGGTTAACTTTGTTAGCGGCGATGCTATTTTGGAGAAATCTTGAATGAATCTCCTATAATATCCAGCAAGCCCCAAAAAGCTTCTAATTTCAGAAGGGTTCCTCGGGGGATTCCATTTCGACACCGCCTCTATCTTTGACGGATCCACCAAAACTCCATCGGCACTTATGACATGACCAAGAAATTGTACCTCTCATAACCAAAAGGCACATTTAGAAAATTTTGCATAAAGCTTCTCTCGTCTAAGTGTCTCTAACACTTCTTGTAAGTGGCGTGCGTGTTCAGCTTCACTTTTCGAATACACCAAGATATCATCGATAAACACGATGACCGACTTATCCAACATTGGCTTGCAAACCCGGTTCATGAGGTCCATGAATGCTGCGGGCGCATTTGTCAGTCCAAATGACATCACGAGAAATTCGTAATGTCCGTATCTTGTGCGAAAAGCCGTCTTCGGCACATCTTCTTCTTTGACCTTTAGTTGGTGATACCCCGACCTAAGGTCAATTTTTGAAAACCAATTCGCGCCTTGTAGTTGGTCAAATAAGTCGTCTATCCTCGGAAGCGGGTATCGGTTCTTTACCGTGAGTTTGTTTAACTCCCGATAATCGATACACATGCGCATGCTTCCGTCCTTCTTTCTCACAAACAACACCGGTGCGCCCCAAGGAGACACACTCGGCCTTATGAATCCCTTGTCTAGCAAATCTTGAATTTGGGACATCAACTCTTGTAGTTCCGACGGTGCAAGTCGGTATGGGGATTTTGCTACAGGTTTCGCGCCCGGAATCAATTCGATCCCGAACTCTACTTCCCGTTCAGGCGGTATCCCCGGCAATTCTTCCGGAAAAACATCTTCATAATTTCGTACTACCGGTACATCTTCAATCTTCCGTGATTCTTTCTCGGCCTCATTTGCATAAATCATGAATGCCTTGCATCCTCGCTTCATGAGCTTGTGAGCTTTCAACATCGAACATACTATGGGGTTGCCTCGTTTTTCGCCGTAAATGGTGACGTGTTTTCCGCTCGGAGACGTTAGTTTTATCTCTTTGCGAAAACACACGACCTTTGCATGGTATTGAGATAGCCAATCCATCCCCACGACTATTTGGAATTCTCCCATCGACATCGGGATTAGATTTATCAAATATTCTTCATCATCGATGCTCAGTTTACAATTTTCACATACATCACAAACAATAAAGCTTTTGTTATTACCTATCTCTACTTCTAAAGGCACAGGTAATTTCGTTAGAATAAATGAAGGATGTCGAATAAACCCATATGAAACAAAGGATTTATTCGCACCCGTATCAAATAACACGTGTGCGGGAATTGAATTTACAGCAAATATACCTGAGACCACGTCAGGTTCAATCTTCGCTTCTGCGGCAGTTAGTTGGAAAGATCTTGCCTTTGCTTTCGGGGCTTCATCCTTCGATTCTTGCCCATCTTTCTTTCCAACCAGTTCCGGGCACTCCGACTTCTTGTGACCCGTTCGATAACAGTTGTAACAAACCGTCACTTTCTCCGGGCATGACATAGCCATATGTCCCTTTTTCTTGCATATGGGACATGGCTTATCTTTGTAACGACATTCGCCCTTATGATTCTTCCCACAAATTTTGCAACCTGATGTACTACCTCTAGCGTCGGATTTCTTTGCGGATTCACTCGTTCTTGCTTTCTTGGCAGGGCTTGGATTCACATCTTGTGCCCTTCGTTCGCCCCGTTCTATACTCTTCTTCAATTCAATCTCCCTTTCCCGAGCAGCGTTAACAATCTCGGTAAGGGTCTCGTACTTTGAAGGGGTTATGAACTCTCTATATTCCGCACTTAGCATATGATGATAATAATAGACCTTTTGCTCTTCGTTCGTTATCAAATCATCACAGAACTTCATTTTGTCCATAAACATTCCCGTGATCTTGTCTATGGATTCACCTTTGTGTCTGAGTTGCATGAACTCTTCCTTGATCTTGTTTATGACTGCTTTGGGGCTATGGTGTTTAAGAAACGGCATCTTAAACTCCTCCCAAGACATGGCCTTAGCCGCTTCACTTCCAATCTCCTTCTTTTTGTTGTCCCACCAATCTTTCGCTTGATTCCTTAGTTGACCCGTACCAAAGGCTACGTAGTCTTCTTCGTCACAATGGGTTCTCTCGAATACCCCTTCTATGTCACTTAGCCATCGTTGGCACACTATTGGGTCAACCTCCCCATTATATGTTGGTGGCTTACAAGCCATGAATTCCTTGTATGAACAAGGCTTTCGTCCTCCACGCTTTTCCTTTACTACGTTTGAATCATCTTCCAGTTTCTTGATTCTATCTTCTACTATTGATAAAACCGTGTCTTGGATTTTATCAATAAAGTCCGACAAACTGTTTTCGATCGCCTTTCCAACCTCTTCGGCAATCACTTCCCTCACTTGTTCGGTGACTCTTGGCACCGCATTATCATTGTCTCCATCAGCCATCTCGATTTCTGAAATGTTTACATAGATTGTTAAACATTCTATTTATAACACATGCTTTACTTGTTTTGATTTAATCAAGTTCGTAACTTGATTTAATCATTCTTGTTTTAACTCAATCAAGTTCGTAACTTGATTTAATAATTCTTGTTTCTATCCAATCAAGTCCATAACTTGATTTGATCATTCATGTTTCTATTTAATCAAGTCCATAACTTGATTTGATCATTCATGTTTCTATTTAATCAAGTCCATAACTTGATTTGATCATTCATGTTTCATGCATTTCTTGCTTTTGAGTGAGCTTACACACTCTTTTCATGCATATTGTCCATTTCTCATTTTATACGTAGTACATAATTTATTAACAAAACAAGTTAATTCTTACCGGACGATCGATCAAGCTTGAACCGAACACTTATTGACAACCATGAGCTCTGATTACCAACTTGTAACACCCTAAATTTAAACCCATGATATTTATAATAATTTGTACCATTTCTAATAAAATTGATTACAAAACCTGTTTTCCGTGTTTAGGTTCATAATTTCCATCTAACTTAACTTCTAATAACTTAGTTGAAAACATTTAAAAGATGTTCAACAATATGATTACAACCCATATACAAGGACTACAAAAGTTTTAAAATATAGCGGAAGCTTCATTTATCGTGTTCGGTTCTTGACACTGCTTGACCACCATCCGTAAGATCCATCTAGCCACCTAGGGTCAAAACCATTAGAACATTAGTTTTGACTTTGGGCAAATAAGGTTAAACATATGTTACACAATAGTTTAAATAAATAAAAAAAAATATAAAATTTCCTGTCTCCACCGTAAATTACGGTATCACCGTAATTTACGGTGACATCTGGGAATTCTTGGTTCCACCGTAAACCAGTAGATCCTCACCGTAAACATTCTGGCATTTACCGTAAATTACGGTAACACCGTAATTTACGGTATCACCTGGGAATTTCTTGTCTTGTTTGTTTGATCATTACAACAAGATTCCAACTCTCGAATTTCGATTCATCTATGATACCGAAACATTAAAACATCATATTTCTTACATGTTATATATTAACCAATCATCAAAGATCTTTCAATCATATTTCAAAGATATAATCTTGCCTTGTTAGATTATTCGACCCGTTTAGACACCAAGAGTTAATCATCAAACCATGTAATTCAAACCTCAATTTCAAACAATTGTTTTGACCCGTCTCACTAGATTAAGACGAATAGTCACTTCCGTAATGTATTGATTCACCTCGTTTACCATGTTTTCAAACTACAACGTAAATCTATCAAATAATACATAATGTAACGAAACGACAATTTCGTACCTTTAGAGCACGCCTTTCCCCCGTGAATTCCCTTCGGCTTGTCCGCTTGATGATCCGGACTCTTTGCCTAGAAAATTCAGTTTTACAACTTGTTTAGAACTCTTTCCATGACCATATTCATATCATTGTGAAACATGATCAAATCTGCGTTCTCATCAAATTTAACATCAAAATCCTCACTTAGGCATTTCTACAAACACCTAACGGGTCAGATTTTCCTGCCATCATTTCCAAGTTCATGACTTGAACTTTAAACCTAAATTTTCACTTTAATTAGTAACCTTGCACATATTTTAACATCAATATCACAGGTATTACCTCCTATGATGAAATTTATGCTAGAATTATCATTCAAATCCTAGTGTTCATCATCATCTTATAAAACCCATAATCTAGCTTCCATGGATTCATAGAATTCTCTGAATTTGGGCATGATTTCTCAAATAGTTAACTAGGTTGTACTTCTAAACACCTATTCAACTTCAATCTAACCAAGTAACAAACATGCAAGCATCTTATTTCAGATTTCCAAAATCATGAGAATTTCAAACAAGGATTTAACACGAATTTTTACATACCTTATGATCCTCTTGTGATGAGGATCGATAATCTAAACTCGGATTTCGTTTTGGATCAGAATTTCATCTTCAATTTAAGAGATTTGTGTGATTAGGGTTCTTGGGTTGGGGGTGTCGCCCCCTGCTTCTCTCTGATCGACCAACACCCTGGTTTGGGGTGTTTGGTTTATTTTTATTTGATAAACTTTAATTAAGTTTTAGAGTTTACAACTTTGGTCCCTCTATTTTGTTCAACATATGGTTTGATAGCTTTTAATCAAGTTATAAGCTATTTCTAGACTAGTTTTAACTAACTAGGTTAAAACTCTTAGTTAGTAAACTCCCATTTATTTAGGCTTTATAATTCTGATATAGTGTTTTATATTTTCGGGATGTTACAATTCAGCATGGGCAGTTCTTACCTCATTTGTTTTCTTTGTAAGTTGGGCAAGGGAGCTACTTAAATGAGATAGGTTGACAGAATCATTGGAATCACAAAAAAAGCCAAATTTCACCAAGTGTCCAAGTGTAGTATCTAATCTAGTAATCTTTGTAGCACCTAAATAACCAGTTAGAAGTAAACATTCAACAATCAGTTAGCCTAAAAACAAAATAAAAGATGATCAGTTAGCAACTCAAAGCTCTGAAGAATATCAATACGACAATCTCTTAAGGCTAGTGGACAAGTAAACGATGATCACTTAGACTCAACCAGGTTGGGTTAACCGGTTTGTTCACAGGTCAGCGGGTGAACGGGTCATGGGTCAAAGTTGTGGATTAGTTTACGGGTTTTTAGTCCCTTGATTGATCAACAAGAAAGTAGAACAATTGAGCAACACCTTTACTTGATACCTTTTATATAATGAACGTAGACTTGCAGAATAAAGAACCAAAAAACCACACACACTTGATGACCTAAAATCCTAAATAAATAGGACCTGACCCATGCACTAGTTGCAAGTAAATGACTCCTGAAAACAAGCAACACATGGTGCGTGTTTATGGTGGCCAGCATCTCGCAAGCTTTGTTGAATAATTATTTTCATTTGGTCGTTCAATTAACAAAACAACAGTTTGACAACAAATTAACAGCAACATATTTAAATCAAATAACATAAGCGCAAATTTAAATACCTGGCTGTAGAATGAAAACAAATATCCATTGAGTTCTTGGAATTTCTACAAACATGGGGTTATACCTCAAACCAAGAAAAGGGGAAATCGTTGTTGGTGACTCCAGAAACTACAAAAAGACGAGTACATATACAATTATATGCTTAACAAGTACATAAAATTACTAAAGCAAAGAACACCAGTTGGGTCTTCTAGTGGATCGTTAATAAGCCAAAACCTATCTAACTCCTTTTTTAAACCAAGCTTTTTGAGACTACTCAAGTATGAAAACCTAATTCAACTACTAAATTAACCAAAACCCTGCATTATATAATTCATTGTTGTCCTTTCATATATCATTTTTCATAAATCACCAACAAATAAGATGCATTCATGATCGTGAAATGGTGTGACGAATTCGATTATTGCACATGAACACACTGATATACAGAACAAAATTAAAACGAAGGTTTAATTCAAACCAGAAAAAAAAATACAAACACATCTAGATCGTTGCACATGTACACACAATCATAAACTGTTGATCAATTGAACATAACTGTTTTCTTTTTACCATTTACTGACCTAGGATTGAAGGTGGTTGAAGTTGACTAAACCAATCGTAACCCTTATGGTCGTCCTAGGTATCCCTTCGATCACCGGCGCTTGAATCCTTCTAGCGATTGAACAAGTCGTCCAGTTCGGTCTTCCCTTTAATCACTGGAATTAGGTATGAGTACTGCAGTTTGGTAATGAGAGAGGGAAAACAAAATGTTTCAATCTAAATTGCCGCCCAATTCCTTTTAAGAATCAGAACCCAATTAAAAAGTTAAATTTGAGAAATTTAAATCAATTATTTTATACATTACATATTTCCATTTATCTAAATAATAATCTTAATTTCAAATTTTAAAAAGATACATTCTTTATTATGTTATTTATCTAGAGTATTGCATAAAAATTTAAAGGTTAAATCATATTTAGAGGGAAACCAAAATAATGTATGAAAAAAAAAAGATTTTATAAATCAATTAAACGGGAAATATATATTTATTTTAAAACTGAAATTATGGTCATTTAAATTCATTGAGGCTCATTGATGGTCCTTTAGGAACATCGCTGGTCGATTACGAACAATGACGTTTGATTAGGTCACTGATTGTGAGCTACGATTAGTTATAATATAGGGCCATAGAAATTCAGTACGCTCAAATCACTATAAAATCCCGACCCCGCAAGGCGGGGAAAATCAATTCTAGTTTTATTAAAGTGTTTCAAGGAGGGAAAAGAGAAGATTTTAGAATTTTGAAGCACTTAGAAAATAGTGGCATATGTAAAGTACCACTAAAAGTTATCAAAAATTCTAGTGGCATATGGAAAGTGCCACTAAAACTCTAAATTAGTGGCATAAGAACTAAATGCTACTAAAAATGTGTGTTAAGCAAATGTGGCATACGTAAATTGCCACTAAAACCTAAATTAGTGGCACAAAAGCTAAATGCCATTAGAAGTGTGTGCCACTAAATGGACTTTTTTTTCGTAGTGAAGGTTATACGCGCACTGATGAGTAAATATAACCAGTTTAATGCAACAAACACTCCGGAACAGTGACATAGGCTTAACATTCCTTAAATAACCTATACATAACTTAGAAATAAGTTTTGGAAGGTTTGGTGTGCCGAAATCATGTTTATTCGCTTACAGGGACTAATTTCGACAAACTGCGAAAGTATGCCGATTCTTACCGTAACGAACATTTCAGAACATGAACATAAGTTAAACATACCCTAAATATCCTTTACATAGCTTAGAAAAAGACTTTGATGGGTTCGGTGTGCTAAAATAAACTTTTTGGTCATTTAGGGACTAAAAGCGTCAAAAAGTGCATAAGTTTACATTTTCGCGCATATCTTACGTTTTGAATACATCCGAACATCCAAAACTTTATGTAATCATTAAAATATTTAATTTTAGTGATTGGGATGATAAAATTCCATTCGTCGCGTAATTTGGATCGTTTTTCGCATTCGTTTGTGTTTCGTCGTAATTAACCGAACAACGCAACCGTACGACCAAACGAACCGACATCCGAGATATTTTTGAGCATGTTTCATGTTCCCTATACTTTAACTTCATTTTAGAGCCTTGAAATGGGATTAACGGGGCTTAAACGTGTCAAAAATGCATCAAAAACCATGTTTTGCACATTCAGGGACCAAAATTGACAATCTGCCATAGTTATCTTAGGAAGGGACCAAAGTTGAAAATCTGATTTCCAGCTTGTTCCAGCTGTTCCCCTCATTTTCACATGGTTTTAATGAAACTAGGGGCTTGTTTTGGGGTACCCATGGTATTCTAAAACCATGGGCACACATTTAAGGTCCAGATCGAAGCTCGGTTTTCGATGAACGATCCTAACGGTCTTGGTTTTCCTATAAATACCCCCACCCTCTTGCTTCAAAACTCACATTTGATTTGATTTGGCTCTCTAAGTTTAAGTATACACTTCATACCTGAGAGTAATCGGATCAAAACTTCCATTCTTGGACCTGTTGTAAGTCCTCTTTCGTTCTTTTTCGCGTGAAAGTCAAACTGTGTTTGACTTTCTGCTTTGACCAGTTTATGGTCAACATGAAGTTCGTTTGAACTTCATAACGTCAGCATAATCACGATGGTTTTAGTCTCTTGTGACTATACCTACTGATTACCACGTTATCTAGGCATAGTGGCGAGTCGTAGTTTCGGCCAAAATGCGTATTCTTGCGTATTTTGTAACCAAACTACTTTTAGGTATCAAAACCGTTTGTTTTGATACCAAACCTGTTTTCAAACCTCGTTAAGCATGTTTTAACATGTTTAGCTCGTCACTTTAGGTTTAGTGCTTATGTAGGGTCGTAAGGTAAGCGGTCTAAACAACCGCTTATACTTTTGAACCTGACCCGTTTGATCGATCTTTAGGATCCGACCAAATACATTAGGTGACCATAGTTGCATAGGGAATAACCTTCTGAGGTTATACCTTATGGTCACGTCGTTTAAGTACTGGTATGATAGGTAGTTTATATGCCTTAGGTAAATGACCAAAATGCCCTTTTTACGCCAAAATTTATTTTAAGCATATGTAACATAATTTTTTATATCTAAACTGATTTGGCAACAATATTAGACATGTTAAGGCATATTTTACTTATCATAGGACTAGTTAGGCGGTCCGAATGCGTTTTACGCGAACGACGCGTTAAAGTGGCGTAAGCTACCTTAACGAGTCGTAATGGGTCGTAAGCACTTAGGTTAGGTTTCCTTTTAGAATGTAGGCTTTGTTAATCCATATTACATGAGTCCCTACACTCATTTGGTTTACGAAACCTCATTTTATCTGATCCTCCGATTTAGGTCCGTTTATTTACATAGTTATTTATATTAGGTGCCGTTTGATTTCCGTGATCCCTCTAGCTTTGCTTGGTTGTTATTCAAGACTTCTAAGCACCCTCAAGTGAGTATATAGTCCCCTGTTTTACTTTTTTTTAAACATTTTGGGGTGAAACACATATGCCTACTTGTTACTTTCATGCTTTCCATGTTCTCATATCATATACTTGCTATGTTCATTAGTACACTATTAGTACATGATTTCATTATGTTTTTGCTACGTATGTCCATTTAGTGCATACTTAATACATCGTTTTACATTACATTTCATGCTATGTATGTCCATTTAGTGCATACTTAGTACATTATTTTACATTTCATTTCATGCTATGTATGTCCATTTGTTGCATACTTAGTACATTATTTTCATAAAACATGCTTACATTTTGGTATGACATTTGGTTTGTTTAAATGGCTCAAAAATACATTCATTAAAATTAGCTACGCCGTTCGTTAGTAGGTAGTGGTACCATAGGAATTGACAATTCCCATTCCTGACATCCTAGGTATGTTTGGATGAAAGGAATGACCGAATTCGATAAACATAACTCAGATAAATCTTTAATTCGTTTAAGGGTTTATCGCCACACTCTCAAGGCTTGAATGTATGCATTTTCACAATACCGCATAGATGTTTATATCAGTAGAGCATGCATTATTTTATAAAACATAAATTTTGATTTATAATTTATCAAATGCATTGTTTTGTACATTCCTTTCTTATAGGGTCGAGAAAATGCTTTTAATCAATAAAGGCATTTTTATTCACTCTACATCACATTTGTTTACTCAATAACATTTCAACATTTGTTTAAACATTACATTTAGTTATACATGGACATTTTTACATTGGTGGTTTGTTTGGGTAAGTGATTTAAGTAACGAGACGTGTGTAATATGATAAAAGCATGGTGGATACGCCACTGGTACTTCCTATATATAAGTGCTTTTATGATATTACATATCGTAGCGTTATTTAAACCATTTCAATTTTGACATATTACATTTTACACAATCAACATATCTTTACAAAACATTGTTTTACAAACAACACATTTTATACAAACTCATTTTACTTGGTTATTTATTTAACCATATATATTTCCTTTATAACATCTGTTTCCTTATCGATTTTTATATGATTTATAAAACAAAAACATTTTACAAGGATCATGACTGACTTTTGTTAAACAACTTTTTCTAAACTTATAAGTCATGAATCCATAATCAATAAAACCTATGTATCTCACAGGCATTTTTATGCTGACGTACCTATTTTCACATGTGTTTCAGGAAATGATGCATAGGATTGATGAAGTTATACTTAGGAGGACTTGGGCCTTGGTGACAATAAAAGATGCAAGACTAGTTAATTATGTTATGCTTCCTTGTTAAGACATTGTAATTTCTTTTAATCAGTAAAACAACATTTAAATTTCCCTGTGTTATGAAACAATGATTCTGTTACAACACTCCCCGACGATTCCGCCACGATTTATTGTTTTATGTGGTCGGGGTGTGACACCATGGTTATGTGTGGGGGTTATGTGGGTAATGACTGAACCTGTTAATTGTTAACTTACCCTTTGGTGGTTTGTTAATACGAGTTGAACGATGGACGAGTTACGAAGGTTTGAATGTTATAAGCGAGACGACCAAAAGTAGTTCTCACAATTAAAACGAGAATGATTTGAACGATTGAAACGATTGAACGATTTGAACGATTTGAACGATTTGAACAAGTTAAACGAATTGAACGAACGCTTGGTTTTTGGTTAGTGTTTAGATAACGGGACGGGTGTTGTGTGATAAAAGCATGGTAGATATGCCGCTGGTACTTCTTATATATAAGTGTTTTTATCATATAATATTCCGTAGCGTTATTTAGTTCACTTGGACGAACGATTTTAAACGATGTCACGAAACGATGTTTACTAAATGATATAAACCATACGAGTTTTATTACGAGATCGATTTACTATTTGGTTTACTTAAACAAATGTTTTGGGTTAAGATTCATGGCAACAAGATTTTATAAACTATAACCAACTTATTTTGAGTTGGTTAATCATATTGCAATACCAAACTCTTTTCAAAACAAGGTTTTCAATTAACGACTCTTGTAGTCAAACGAGGTATTGCAACATGTAAACGAGCCATGAATCTGACACTCTGACAAAACCGATGTGCTCGCCAGCATTTCTTGCTGATTTTATTTTTACATATGTTTCAGGTGGTGTTGAATGATGTTGATTGCTACTAGTATGCATGCTCACTTAGGACTAGACAAGGCCTTAGTAACTTAATAACGATGATAGTCAAGATGTGAACTTGTTTGTTTAAATTTCAAGACAATGTAAATGGTTAATATTTAAATAAAACAAAACTTTTGAATCCGTTGTGAAACAATAATTATGTCGCTCCACTCCCCGACGTTTCCACCGCGGTTTCATTGTTTTACGCTGTCGGGTGTGACAGAAGAGTTGGTATCAGAGCCAATAGTTATAGGGAATTAGGTTATTAGTAATGCTTTGACCTAGACTATAACTTTTCTAGGACCCTAACGCGAGTTTCTTGCGATTAGAGTTAAAAAAAAAAAACAATACCGTCGCCTATCTTTAGGTGATAACCACAACCAGAACACAATAACAAATCCATTTTGAAAATAATCACCCACCCTTTGGATGATTCATTTTTGGCTTAATCCCTTCCATGTTTTCAAAATCTCGTCAAAGTTTGGGTCTTATAATGTGAACACGTGCAATCTGGAAGGGTGAATGCCTGTACCTCGGGTTTTCTGTCTAAGGCTAGAGTGTTCGTACAAATCCACATAATCGGACCAGTCACTCTTACCTGGGAACTCTTGGGGTGAGTGTCCACTTATAGGCTAAAGCATGTCTTCGCGATACATTATTTTGACGTATTTACTTTGATTAGTCATCGTGTGTTTGTTCGAGGTAACGAACGAACGAATGATCGCCTTCCTTTTATTTTGTCGATATTTTCAATACCTCTTTTGTTTATCCAATTGTCGATCTCACTCGTTTCTCATGTTTCCTTGTTCTTTTTAGAATATGCCTCCTCGACAAGATGCACAACCACAATCTAACGCCGAAATCGTAGCCCTTGTCGCTCAGCAAATATCTGCCGTGATTCCGAACCTAATAACTCATATTAATCAAGCGAACAATAATAACAACAATGCTCAGTGTAGTTTCAAAACTTTCAATTCTGCTAAACCACTAATGTTTTCTTGGTCTAAAGGAGCAACCGCACTCCTATAATGGTTCGAGAGTCTGGAGAGTACATTTAGACATGTTCAATGTCTTAATGAACGAAAGGTTGAGTTTGCATCCAGTGTTTTTGAGAAGCGTGCTCTAACATGGTAGAACGGTGTGATGCGTGATAGGGGTGCCGATGTGGCAATGGCACAAACTTGGGAAGAGCTTCGGGCTCTCATGATGAAAGAGTTATGTCCCCGTCATGAGATTAGGGCCTTGGAACGAGAGTTCGACGATTTAAAACAAGATGGGGGAGAACACCGTGCGTATACGGATCGTTATGAGGAGCTAAGCTTATTGTGTCCTACTATGGTTACCCCGTTAGAGAAAGAGATTGAGAGGTATATCGATGGTCTACCCGATTCTGTGCAAGACATTGTGACTGGTAGTAACCCTACCACTATACGTCAAGCGATTGAACTGGCTACAACTCTGACTGAGTCTCAAGTCAGAAAAGGTAAACTGACCCGCAAGGGTGATAAAAACCAGTTGACCGACACTGTTCAAGACAATGGTAAGGGTAAGAAAAAGGGAGAGTCATCTAGGAGGTCAAGGAAGCGCAAGGCTTCCCAGAATTTTGCTGTCACCAATCAAAATGCTCAAAACCCACCAGCACAACCTCTTGCAAAGAAACAGTATGCTGGTAATGCACCTCACTGCAATCGGTGCAATGGTCACCATGCGACTCAACAAGCTTGCAAACAGTGTACCACTTGTGGTAAACTTGGGCACTTGGCCAACATTTGTCGTTTGGGTCAAAATCAAACTGTTCAGAATCAAGCTCCAGTTCAAGGGAATGGTGATAGATTCCCACCTGGCTTATGTTATAACTGTGGAGAGATGGGTCACTTTCGCAACAATTTTCCGAGGCTCGCGAACCCAAATGCCAACGCAGACGCTAATCCCGCTCGTGGACAAGCGTACAACTTAAATGCAAACAAGGCTCGTGCTGAAAACGAGGTTGTTAATGGTACGTTCCATGTTAACCATCGACCTGCATCTGTTCTTTTCGATTCTGGTGCCGATAGAAGTTTTGTATCGTTTTCGTTTGAGCCTTTACTTGCGATACCTATAACTAAATTGAGGAAACCCTTATCTGTCGAAGTTGCTACTGGTAAACCTCTTGTTCTCGATTCTATTATTCACGATTGTCAATTGAACCTCGATAACCATCTTTTTCCTATTGACCTCACACTAATGCAACTGGGGAGTTTCGTTATTATCGTAGGAATGGATTGGTTAACTAAGTATCATGCTGAGGTGGTTTGTTTCGATAAGATTATTCGTATTCCTCTTTCGTCTGGTGAAATCCTAGAAGTTCATGGCGAGAAACCATCAGTTGGTTTGAAACTTATGTCATGTACGGAAGCTCAAAGTTACTTACGAAAAGGATATGTATCTTTTCTAGCACATGTCACCGAGGAGAAAGAAAAGAGTAAGTGTATTCAAGATATTCCTATTGTTCGAGATTATCCAGAGGTGTTTCCTGATGAACTGCCTGGTTTGCCTCCAGTTCGTCAAGTCGAATTTCATATTGATCTTGTACCCAATGCTAACCCGATTGCGAAAGCACCTTATCGTCTTGCACCGTCGGAGATGCAAGAGTTATCTAAACAGCTTCAAGAGTTATTTGACAAAGGATTCATCCGACCGAGTTATTCACCTTGGGGCGCTCAAGTCCTGTTTGTGACAAAGAAAGATGGGTCTTTTTGAATGTGTATCGATTATCGTAAGCTTAACAAGCTTACCATCAAGAATAGATATCCCCTACCACGAATCGATGTTCTTTTTGACCAGCTGCAAGGTGCTTCATGTTTTTCCAAGATCGATCTGCGTTCTGGGTATCATCAGCTTCGTGTACTCGAAGAAGATATTCCTAAAACTGATTTCCGTACGAGATATGGTCACTATGAGTTCACTGTCATGCCTTTTGGTTTGACGAATGCCCCAGCTATTTTCATGGATTTAATGAACAGGGTTTGTAAACCTTATTTAGACAAGTTCATCATTATGTTCATCGACGATATTCTTATTTATTCGAAGTCTCAAGCCGATCACGAACAACACCTTCGTCTGACGATGAAACTCCTAAAGAAGGAACAACTATTTGCCAAGTTCTCCAAGTCTGAATTCTGGCTTAAGGAAGTTCAGTTTTTTGGTCATATCGTTAACAAACAAGGTATTCATGTGGATCCTTCAAAAATCGCTGCCATTAAGGATTGGAACACACCTACGACACCTACAGAAGTTCGTTCTTTTCTTGGTCTTGCTGGTTATTATCGACGATTTATTTCGAACTTCTCGAAGATCGCGGTTCCACTCACTGCTTTGACTCAAAAGAATAAGCCTTTTGAGTGGGGACCTAAACAAGAAGAAGCATTCCAAACGCTGAAACAAAAACTCTGTGATGCTCCTGTCTTATCTTTTCCCGATGGAAACGATGATTTTTTTGTCTATTGCGACACGTCGAATCTAGGCCTTGGTTGTGTTCTTATGCAACGAGGTAAAGTTATAGCTTATGCGTCAAGACAACTGAAGGTTTACGAGAAGAACTACACCACTCATGATCTTGAGTTAGGTGCAGTGGGTTTTGCTCTCAAAATCTGGACACACTATCTTTATGGAACGAAGTGTGTGGTTTTCACAGACCACAAAACTCTCTAACACATTCTCAATCAGAAGGAGCTAAACATGAGACAACGACGCTGGGTTGAACTCCTAAATGATTACGATTGCAAAATTCGCTACCATCCTAGTAAGGCGAATGTCGTAGCTGATGCGCTAAGTCAGAAGGAACGAGCCAAACTTCATTTTTTTCGCACTCTATCCGATATTCAAGCTTGTGTCTCTCAAGCTCAATGTACTTGTGTTTCACAAAACTTGATGGGTAAGGAATTACCACTTCAACTTGAGCTTAAACTAGAAACGAAAGAAGATGGGTTACTCTATTTTGAGAATCGTTTGTGGATTCCGAAACAAGACGATCTTCGTACTTTAGTGATGGACGAATCTTACAAGTCTCGATATTATATCCATCCTGGTGCTGACAAAATGTACAAAGATCTTTTTACTCAGTACTGGTGGCCTGGTATGAAAAAGGATATTGCCTTGTGTGTATCGAAATGCCTAACTTGTCTCAAAGTCAAGGCTGAATATCAACGACCATCTGGTTTGCTTGTACAACCAGCAATACCGGTATGGAAGTGGGAGAACATTGCGATGGATCTCATCACTAATTTACCTCGTACATCTAGAGGTCATGATGCTATTGGGGTAATTATTGATCGATTAATGAAGTCAGCTCATTTTATACCGATTCGCAAGGATCTATCTGCTGATAAACTTGCCAAGATTTATGTTAATGAGATTGTATCTCGACATGGTGTTCCATTGGATATCATTTCTGATCGTGATGCTCGATTTTCATCTCATTTTTAGAAGACCATGCAATCTGCTATGGGAACTCTACTGAATCTAAGCACTGCTTATCATCCCCAAACAGATGGACAATCCGAGAGAACGATACAAACATTGGAGGATATGCTTAGAGCATGTGTGATAGACTTTGGTGGTAATTGGGATTCTCATCTTCCATTGATTGAGTTTTCTTACAACAATAGTTATCATGCTAGTATCAATATGGCACCGTTCGAAGCTTTATACGGTCAAAAATGTTGTTCACCTGTCTGTTGGAATGAGATTGGTGAAGCTCAACTTACTGGACATGAGCTCATTCTAGAAACAACAGATAAAATCAAGAAAATTCATGATAATCTTCTGACAGCTAGAAGCCGTCAAAAGAGTTACGCGGATATGCGACGCAAGCGCTTGGAATTTCATGTCGGAGACCGTGTCCTACTCAAGGTGTCACCTTAGAAGGGAGTGGTGAGATTTGGAAAGAAAGGAAAACTTGCACCACGATATGTTGGACCATTTAAGATTGTTGAAAGAGTCGGAAAGGTTGCCTATCGACTTGAGCTACCTCCAGAGCTTGGGTATATTCACCCAACATTCCACGTGTCCAATTTACGAAAGTGTTTAGCCGATACTGATCTTCATATTCCACTCGAGGAAATTCAAGTTGATGAAACGATGCACTTTGTCGAGAAACCTGTGGAGATAATGGACCGTGAAATCAAGCAACTGAAGAACAAGCGAATACTATTAGTCAAGGTTCGCTGGGAGTCCAAACGTGGCCCAGAATTTACTTGGGAGCGTAAGGACCAAATGAAAGCGAAATATCCACATTTGTTTTCACAAGTTTCCTCTAGTTAAAATTTCGGGATGAAATTTTCTAAAGTAGAGGAGACTGTGACAACTGTGCTCTGTAAACGATAAACAATGTAAAATAATATCAATTATCAATGAAACAGTGTGTTTTGGTGTTAATATATGTGTATTTGTGTTTGATAATTTTACGATTTGATTCGAGTTCGATTTCAAGCTTTCAATCGCTTACTGGAAAGTTATACGCAAACTGATGCGTAAATGTAATCAGTTTAACGTGACAAACACTCCAGAATAGTGATATAGGCTTAATGTACCTTAAATAACCTAAACATAACTTAGAAATAATTTTTGGAGGGTTTGGTTTGCCGAAAACAAGTTTATTCAATCGCAGGGACTATTTGTGTCAAGCTGTGAAACTATGCTGATTTGTATAGTAACAAACATTCTGAAACTTGATCATAAGCTAAACATACCCTAAATATCCTTTACATGGCTTAGAAATAGGCTTTGAGCGGTTCGTTATGCGAAAAAATGCTTATTTGATCAATAGGGACTAAAAGCGTCAAAAAGAGCATAAGTTTGCATTGACGCGCATATCTTACGTTCTGAACATATCCGAACATCCAAAAATTTTTGTAATCATTAAAATATTTTATTTTAGTGATTGGTATGCTAAAATATCGTTCATCGTGTAATTTGGATAGTTTTCGCGACCGTTCGTGTTTTCGTCGTAATTAACCGAATGATGCAACCGTACGACAAAACGAATCGACAACCAAGATATTTTCAAGCATGTTTCAAGTACCCTATGCTTTAACATCCTTGTAGAGCCTTAAAAATTGGGTTAACGGGGCTTAAACGCGTCAAAAATGGCTTAAACACGCTGTAGGGACCATTTTTGCCAATTTTTTAAAGATTCTGGCTAAGGTCGGTGCTAGCGTCGCGCCACAGCAAAAGGGGGGTACCCGAGGAGGCACGCGATGGCCTACTTTTGACAGAATATCTGTTTTCAGCAACCAGCTTGAACTTCAGGGTCTTTTATGCAATTTTTCAATACTATGGACTTGTTTTAGAGCATCCCATTGTATTAGAAACCATGTTCCATAAGTGTAGGGTCAAGATTTAACCTCCTAACACATGGAAAGATCTCCTTGATCCAAACTTACTATAAATAGAAGTGGGTTTCTCATTCATTCCTCACAAATTGAATCAATTCTGCTCTAAGTTGAAGCTAAGGCTTCATACCTGAGTATTTTGTTTCAATTCTTCCTTGCTTGGACCCTTTGTAAGCTTCTTTCATGCTTGTTTATGCTTTTCAAGCATGAAAGTCAAACAGTGTTTGACTTTCTGCTTTGACCACGATTTGGTCAACACAAAGTTCGTTTGAACTTTGCAACGTGAGCGTAATCACGATGGTTATAGTCCCTTGTGACTATACTTACTGATTACCACGTCGATTAGTCGAAGTGACGAGTCAAAGTTTCGATCAAAATACGTGTTTATGAGTATTTTGCAACGAAGCTGTTTTTGGGTATCAAAACACTTTGTTTTGATATTAAACTTGTTTTCTAACTTAGTTAAACATGTTTTTGTCATGTTTAACTCATCACTTTTAGTCTAGTGCTTGTTTAGGGTCGTAAGTCAAGCGGTCTTGACAACTACTTAGATTTTCGAACCCGACCCGTTTGGTCGATCATTAGGATCCGACCTAGCACATTTAGTGACCATAGTTGTATAGGGAATAACCTTCCGAGGTTATACCTTATGGTCACTTAGTTTAATTCGTTGTATGATAGGTAGTTTATATGCCTTAGGAAAATGACCAGAATGCCCTTTTCATGCATAATTTAATTTTAAGCATATGTACCTTAATTTTTATCACTTAAACTAATTATGCAAGATACTTAAACATGTTAGGGCATATAATACTTGTCATAGGACTAGTTAGGCGTCTCGAACGCGCTTTTGCGCGAACGACACGTTAAAGTAGCGTAAGCTACCTTAATGGGTCGTAACGGGTCGTAAGCACTTAGGATAGGTTTCGATTTAGAATGTAGGCTTAGTTAAACCATATCACATGAGTTCCAATACTCATTTGGTTTACGAGACCTCATTCTACCCGATCTTCCGATTTAGGTGTCGATTTATTAACTAGCGATCCGATTACTAGGTGCTACTTGATTTCCTGGGTTTGCCTGAGCTTCGTTAGTTCACTTTAATCAAGGATACTTGCACTTCAATATGTGTACATAGTTCCCCTATTTTACTATTTTCAATTGTTTTGGGGTGATTCAAAAGTGTTAAACGATTTCGATGCTTTCAACGATGATTTCAAAAATGAATACTATGGTTTATATTAAACAATAATGATTTCGATAATGTGAACGAGCTTGTTGGACGTATTTACATAATGAATGACATTCATTAGCTTTGGCTAAGCCGACCAGTATTAGGTTATGGTACCATAGGATCTGACAAATCCTGTTATCGGGCTACACCCATGGTTATGTGTGGGGGTTATGTGGGTAACGACTGAACCTGTTAATTGTTAACTTACCCTTTGGTGGTTTGTTAATACGAGTTGAACGATGGATGGGTTACAAAGGTTTGAATGTTATAAGCGAGACGACCAAAAGTAGTTTTCACAATTAAAACGAGAACGATTTGAATGATTGAACGATTTTGAACGATTGAAACGATTGAACGATTTAAACGATTTGAACAAGTTAAACGAATTGAACGAACGATTGGTTTTTGCTTAGTGTTTAGATAACGGGACGGGTGTAATGTGATAAAAGCATGGTAGATACGCCGCTGGTACTTCTTATATATAAGTGTTTTTATCATATAATATTGCGTAGCGTTATTTAGTTCACTTGGACGAACGATTTTAAACGATATCACGCAAAGATATTTACTAAATGATATAAACCATACGAGTTTTATTACGAGAACGATTTACTATTTGGTTTACTTAAACAAATGTTTTGGGTTAAGATTCATGGCAACAGGATTTTATAAACTATAACCAACTTATTTTGAGTTGGATAATCATATTGCAATACCAAACTCTTTTCAAAACAAGGTTTTCAATTAACGACTCTTGTAGTCAAACGAGGTATTACAACATGTAAACGAGCCATGAATCCGACACTCTCACAAAACCTATGTGCTCGCCGGCATTTCTTGCCGACTTTAATTTTACATATGTTTCAGGTGGTGTTGAATGATGTTGATTGCTACTAGGATGCATGCTCACTTAGGACTGGACAGGGCCTTAGTGACTTAATAACAATGATAGTCAAGATGTGAACTTGTTTGTTTTAAATTTCAAGACAATGTAAATGGTTAATATTTAAATAAAACGAAACTTTTGAATCCATGGTTGTGAAACAATAATTCTGTCGCACCACTCCCCGACGTTTCCGCCGCGGTTTCGTTGTTTTACGCGGTCGGGGTGTGACAGCGAGCTGCCGCCATTCGTTGTTTGATCTGGGCAATCTTTTTCGTTGTGTCGAGTACGAGTTCAGGGCCAGTGATTTGGCTATCGCCAACTTCAATCCAACACAAAGGTGATCGGCATTTCCACCAGTATAAAGCCTCAAACGAAGCAGCTAAAAGTTAGTGTGGTAACTGTTGTTGTAAGAGAATTCTTAGCCGGTACCAAAGTCGTACACATGTGACAGTTCGAGTTTCCCTTCACGTTCTACCATACGTTGTAATCTTGAGAATTTAAGAAACGAGACTTATGTTATAATTGTTTTATTATATATATATATGTATGTATATATATAGTATATGAATGATTGTGAATATTGTGTGATTAAAGTAATTAAAATAAAAATTCAACCGCACACTCCCTTTGTCTCGTATACCCTTTCAGCTCTTCCTAGCGGACAACACACCTCTCTTAATCCTGACCCAATCCTCAGACCCACACTAACCTTAATGGACAACACATTCATGTGTACGACATCTTGTGACATGTATAAATGCCCATGAGCTGGCAAACCCTAGCAATCATTTTCACACTTAACGGCTACAACATTTCAGGAGATATTCCCCATCTTTTCACAAATTCTCCCCTTTTAGAAATCCTAGAAACATTCTATTTGTTCTCTATTTGAAGACCTGCTACGCACCAATTATCACCAACAAATTCCTTTCATTCCTTGAAGATCTTATCCATTTTCTACACACACTTCTTTCACCAATTCTAGGTTAGTGTTATCACTACTTGATTAATTAGGGTTTAAACGGCAATGTGATGATATGTTCATATAATCTGTTTAATGTGTTAATAACATGATAGGCTGTCCAAATAATAATAGGATAGTTAAAGAATTTGAAACTGTTTATGAATCAAGATTCATGCTATCAAAATAATGAAACATGTACGATGGATTGATGAATAATTTCGCTTTAAATGATTTTTCATGATAAGGAAACGTAGATCTGTTTTGAGTATGATGATTGGTGTTGATGCTTTTGTGTGGCTGATCTGTTGTAGGAGTTTGAATGATTCATGGTTAACTGATGATAAAAGGTCATGGTGTCATATGATATAACAATATTAGATAATAGGGGGAATGCGATGTGTAAGTTAGATCCTTGTGAAAACTGTTTATGTCATGCTACCGATAAATGATGTTGATAATACTCGATTCATGATTGATGTTTATTTCATTGAATTAGTTGTGAAACCTGATTTGGATGATGTGTTGATTGATTATTACTACACATTTGTGAAGTGTACAACCTTATCGGCTTACTTTACAACCCAGTGCATCACACCACATACCTGTGTGCCAGGTGTGCCGCACACTCGTGGGTTGTACCACTCCAGCTGCACATTGTACAAACTGGCATAGCATACCGCACACGTTGGATGCCACGTGTACCGCACACTAACAAGAGTACAACTTTAGATTCACAACATCTAATCAGTTAGTTCATGATCGCACACTAAGAACCACACACTCTCTTAGAGCATAAACACCTAAGCATAAAGTACTAGACAAAAATGCATGACCGCATTGTACCAGGTGACCGCACACTCGCAATCAGGCCGCACACCCCTTTAACTGGGTCGTGCACATTAATGGGCCACACACTTTGAATATCTATATTGGATTCGCGTATGTTATTGTTAACATAATTGAGTTAGTATTATCATGGCCCGCTTGGTGTTATGAAATACGTGCTACTTATGTGGTAAGTGTTAAATACGTGTATACGTGATGTTATTTGAATACGAACCTGATTTCAAATTGGTAACCGTAATAGGACGTGGATGACCAAACCAAACTATAAGGAGTGTAGTGGTCGCATTAACCCGTGTTGGGTTTCCTATTAATAATTATGAACTTTAAACTGCTGTTTTAAACTATTAAACTTATGCTTCCGCTGTTGACTTTACTTATTATTTTTAAACTTCGCACTTTGGACTTTAGTCACTAATTGTATTGGTTATGATGAAAACGGCCTTATTATTATATTGTTCAATATGATTGGTGGCATGATCCTGGTCAGTCAAACGCCTCGCGGTAGTACTCCGCATGTGGAAATTAAGGGTGTGATAGATTTGTATCAGAGCCATTGGTTATAGTGAACTAAGTTTTAAAAAGAAAGGTCTTTTTGAGAAAAACCAAACTATAACCTGATTTGTACATAACGAACAGCAACGATACTACACTCCAAGTGCAAGGCTCAACATTCTAGACTGCATAACTCGGGCATGTGTTTACTTGTTACTTACTTGGTGCATATCTGATGATTTACATACTGATATACTAAATATATTGAACGTTAGCAGAAGGAGTTTGCCGGTGTGAAGGCCCGGCCTCGTGATCATTGGGGGCGTGGATTGGCCCCTTGCCTCGTCCTCCTCTTCGGAACCTCGGTGGCATATTTCCTGTCAACAATTAAAAGATACAATAAAGAAATATAAAGGACAAAGTTATAATTAAAACAATCTGGATTAGTCCTAAGTTCTTTGTCTAGACTCGAAAATTTAGGAATGTGCAACAGTGTAACTGAGATTAAACACAAAAGGCTAGTGTTTAATTCACTCAGTGTTGGCTCTGATACCAACCTGTCACACCCCGATATTTCCACGTATTACCGGTGGGCCCGGTGGGGAGTATCGTGACGTAGTTGATATCATCATAGTCAAACAACACAAATTATAAATGCACAGCGGAAGCAAAAGGTATGAATCACATTACAAACCGAATAAATAGTAATATCAAAGTATTACAACGGGCTGTAAAAGATTCACAGGTGGATCAAGAGAAAAATAAGATCATTGTTCAACAGACTTTAACATCTAGAGCTTGCAAGGCCTGATTATACAGTCATTAACCCCCCAAAGGCATTGCATCAAACAAGACAGAATAAAACGGGTTATGCATCTTTTTAATCAATATTTGATCGTACCACTTCATACGCGACCAAGCGGTATTATTATAATACTGTACCGCAAGCCCGTATAGGGAAAATAAGTTAAAAGTATTTACCTGAGCAAAGTATAAATCACAACAGCAAGTGCACGTAGCTTTTACTGGGCTCCTAATCTGGAATGAAGGTTCTAATAACCTATTAGATTCCTAACGGGTCTTAATTAAGCCTAAACTTCGACCGGTTAGTTTTAAAGAAAGGTATACGGTTCAAAACGCAAGATTCAGCGAAGTCCGGATTAGAATGTGATTTAGTCCCGACAAGTTTGAAGACTTGTATAATATGGGTAAACTAAACACATTCTGGATTTTGAGGTGATAATGATAAGGTTTGACCCGTTTCGGTCAATTTATGCAAACTAGTTACATAAACCAAACCGGACGCGAATAACGCATAACGGATAACCAAAAGAGTCACAAACAGGTTTCCTAAGTTAATATGCTTTAAATATGTTGTGATATCCGTATGATACCTTCCATTATGCCCAAGACGAGTTTATTCTCAAATTAAGCCCCGTAGGGGTATTATGGTCATTTTAGAGATTATAAAAGAGATTAAATGTAATTCAGAGGTTTAGGTCTGAAATAATCAGTAAAACTACTTAATTTAATAAGTTATATCAGTTGGTGAAAGGTCTTATATGACAAGAATGGTTTTAACCCATACTAGGTGTTTAATACACGTAAAAAGTCGTTCTAAGAGATTTCCGGGTTACAACAGGAAATCTAAGTTTTCTGATCAGGTTATAAAGTTCAAAATACTTCATTTATCATATAAAATCAGTAGCAAAAGATTTGGTATCAAAATGTCGTGTAAAACTCATTTTATAAACGAAAAGGGTATAATCGGCAATTACCGAATCAAGGCAATAACCCTATGTTATGATCAGCTTAAAAATAATTAAAAATCTTCAAAAATCTCAAAATATTATATTACATCAGTGGGTAAAAGGTTTGGTGTCAAAATTTCGGTTTAGATAGGCTTTATGCTAATTACGCCATTTAATTTATAAAAAGCTTTCTAATTACGCTATTGAGCATAACTCCTAATCTAGACCTCTAACTGATGTGAAATTTTAGGGATATGTTTATAAATTAGTAACAAAGATTATTGTCCTCTCACATTTCCAAAAATCTCATTTTATGGTCAAAAGGGCATTATGGTCAACATTAAGCAATTAACGGAAACAAGCAACGAGTCAAGTAGTATAATCGCAGAGGGTTATACTATCAAATAACCTGGTCCTAATGAAGCTCTAAGGCATTTTTAAATCATGCTAATATGGGTCAGAACTGAAGGTCAAAGTAGTGGTCCATTTATGCGACTTTCGGTTCCGAACCGGTCCTAAACTGAAAATTGTCGGTTCGGACATGCTTAGACATGTTCTTGCATTGATTACCACGTTATATGAGTGGAAAAACAGGTTACACGTCTTCTACATTGTTAATTATGTGTTAATTCGAAAATTAAGTTTCTGTTGACTTTTTATAACTAACTTTGACCCGACAAACGACTTAGTTAGAGCGGGAATCAGAGGGTGCCCTTTTAAGGGTTTAATGCCCACATAATTACCAACTTATAACTACTTTTAGTTTGACTAATCACTGGACCATTAGCGATTAATCATTAAGTCAAACCTTAATTACGATGGTTTGACTTTAAGCTAATAAACTAAGTAAAACACGATTAAGGAAGGTTAAGGAAGCTTACCAAGGTCCTATGCACGACTAATGGTGCTTAGGAAGTGGTCTTGTGCTCCAGGAAGTTCCAGAAATGAAGTTTGAATGAATGATCAAAAGTTACAACAATGTGGGTCTTTATATAGTGATCTTGATTGATCAAGATGGTGCCAAACAAGTCTAGGATGGATCCTTGATCAACACAAGTGTCCCTAGTGCCTAAAAACATGTTTGTGCAGCCCATGGTATTGAAAACAATCAATCTAAGTCGGTTAAACGGGCTGGACAGACACCTGTCAAGAGTTTCTGCATCTGGGCACTTTAGGCGCCCCGCGTAAGGATCTGGGCAACCTTACGCGCCCCGTATGGCCTCCCAGAACTGGCCAAACAAGTTTCAAAGTTTGCATTTTAGGTCCCTGGTCCTTGTAAAAGTTGTTTTAACCTTTCGTTTTGAACTATAAGCCTTCTAAATTGATTTCTAAGGAATTCAAGACTTAACCAATCTTTGTGAAGTCCTTGTCAACTTTATGGTCACCCGAAAAGCCTTAATTATCAACGTTGACGCTTTTAACCCCTCGGATACGAATGTTGTCATAACTTTCTTATATTTAATCGAAACCTTGTGAAGTTTTTATCACTTATTCTCATGAGTATAATTAGTCATTACAAAGCTTCGGGTTTGCTAAAAGGTCACTCAGAGGTATACTTTAAACATGTTGACACATTTAGCCCTTCTAGTTTGTAATTCCTCACTTTCTTTCACAATTAGCTTCGTATGATCCATGATTCATTCGTTTAAGGGTATAAACATCATGTAGGGTTATTGAAAGATATACTTATTCATTGTTGACACTTTGAACCCTTTTATTCCTGTACTTCCTCTGTTTGTCAACTTTAGTCCTTCTAATGTAATCCTTTACACGTTTAAAGTTCATGACACGTGTCGATATTACATTGGACATGAAATTACGAGGTGTTATATCCTCACCCCCTTAAAAGAAATCTCGACCTCGAGATTTAATGAAATAAATGAGGGTATTTTTCTTTCATTGTGGACTCTACCTCCCACGTGTACTCGGGACCTCTACGGGCATCCCACTTTACTTTTATGATCGGTACATGCTTCCTTCGAAGCTTCTTAACCTGTCGATCCTCAATCGACACAGGTTTCTCCACAAATTTCAAGCTCTCATCTATATGCACATCCGTATGTGGTATGACTAGCGATGCATCCGCTAGACATTTCTTTAAGTTGCAGATGTGGAATACATTGTGAATACCACTGAGCTCTTCAGGTAAGTTTAACTTATAAGCAACAGATCTGACACATTCGATGATCTCGAATGGTCCTATGTACCTCGGGCTTAACTTGCCTTTCTTACCAAATCGCATTACCCCTATCCAGGGTGATACTTTAAGTATAACTTTATCACCCACCTCAAATTTTAGAGGCTTACGCCTTAAGTCCGCGTAGCTTTTCTGCCTATCCCTGGCAGCTTTGAGATGATAGCGTATTTGCACAATCTTATCTGTCGTCTCCAGGACTATTTCAGGTCCTGTCAGTTGGACATCTCCAACTTCCGCCCAACAAACGGGCGTTCTGCACTTTCTATCGTACAAGGCCTCGAAAGGCGCAGCCTTAATGCTTGTATGATAGTTATTGTTATACGAGAACTCAATTAACGGCAGGTGGTTATCCCAACTACCACCTAAGTCATTCACACATGCACGAAGCATGTCTTCCAAAGTTTGGATTGTACGCTCACTCTGCCCGTCCGTTTGAGGATGGTAAGCCGTACTAAAATTTAAGCGCGTGCCCAAAGATTGTTGGAAACTTTTCCAAAAATGTGATTTGTATCTAGTATCTCTGTCAGAGATAATAGACACTGGTACGCCATGCAGAGATACAATCTTATCTATGTACAATTGGGCTAACATGTCGGAGCTATAGGTCTCCTTAATGGGTAGGAAATGTGCTGACTTAGTCAGTCTATCTACTATCACCCATATATTATCATTTCCTTTCTTTGTTTTTGGCAACTTGGTGATGAAATCCATCTTCACCATTTCCCACTTCCACGTGGGAAGTTCAGGCTGTTGTAGCAAACCTGACGGCTTCTGATGTTCAGCCTTGACTTGCGCACACGTCAAACATTTAGCTACATAGGCAGCTATAGACTTCTTCAAGCCTATCCACCAAAAAAATTGCTTTCAGATCCTGGTACATCTTGTCAGCTCCAGGATGAACGGAGTATTTAGAACTGTGGGCTTCCTGGAGGATAACATCTCGAAGTCCTCCATAAACTGGAACCCATATTCGTCCATTTAACCTCAGAATTCCGTCCTTGCCATAGGATAACTGTTCTTCATTTACTCCTAGCTTTTCTTCAGGATAGTTAGCTTCTAGCATGGCTTCCTTCTGTGCAGCTAACAACCTTTCATTCAAACCATTCTTTATCTCACTGCTCTTGGCATTGATTCTTATAGGCTTCACTCTTTCCTTTCGACTTAAGGCATCGGAGACTACATTCACCTTGCCAGGATGGTATCTTATCTCACAATCACAATCATTCAAAGTTTCCATCCAACTTCGTTGCCTCATGTTCAAGTCCTTCTGATTGAACAGATGTTGAAGGCTCTTGTGATCCGAATATATCACACACTTAGTTCCATACAAGTAGTGCCTCCAAAGTTTTAGTGCAAATACAACAGCACCCAACTCCAAGTCATGGGTGGTGTAGTTCTTTTCGTGCACCTTTAACTGTCAAGAAGCATAGGCAATAACCTTGCCTTTCTGCATAAGCACACATCCCATACCTGTGTGCGATGCATCACAATATACAACAAATTCTTCAATCCCTTCAGGCAAGGTCAACACTGGTGCATTGCTTAGCTTCTACTTAAGGATGTCAAAGGATTCTTGTTGCTTCGGTCCCCAGTCGAACTTAATGTTCTTCCTAGTCAAAGAAGTTAGGGGTGCAGCAATCCTTGAAAATTTTTCAATAAAACGCCTGTAATATCCTGCCAATCCCAAGAAGCTGTGAATCTCTGTGGGCGTCTTCGGCTCTTGCCAATTCATGGCAGCTTCAACCTTAGCGGGATCTACCTGGATTCCACGTTCACTAACCACATGTCCAAGAAATTGGACTTCACGAAGCCAAAATTCACACTTAGAGAATTTGGCGTAGAGCTTTTCTTGATGAAGCAGTTTCAGAATGCAATGGAGGTGCTTCTCATGGTCAGCTTGACTCTTCGAGTAAATAAGAATATCATCTATGAAGACGATGACAAATTTATCCATGTAGGGCTTGCAGACGCGGTTCATGAGATCCATGAATGCGGCTGGTGCATTAGTGAGTCCAAAAGGCATCACTAAAAACTCGTAGTGACCATAACGAGTCCTAAATGCAGTCTTATGTACATCTTCATCCTTGACCTTCAGTTGATGATATCCTGACCTTAAGTCGATCTTGGAAAAGTAACTTGCTCCTTGAAGCTGATCAAACAACTCGTCGATCCTGGGCAATGGATACCGATTCTTAATAGTAACTTTGTTAAGTTCTCGATAATCGATGCACAGACGCATCGAGCCATCCTTTTTCTTCACAAACAGGATTGGTGCTCCCCAAGGAGATTAGCTAGGTCTAATAAATCCTTTGGCTAGCAAATCATCCAGTTGAGTTCTCAACTCTTTCATCTCCGTTGGTGCCAATCTGTAAGGCGCTCTGGCAACAGGTGCTGCTCCAGGAATAATGTCAATCCTAAACTCCACTTGCCTATCTGGGGGTAAACAAGGAAGTTCTTCAGGGAATACTCCTGGATATTTAGAGATAATAGGTATGTCTTCGATCTTAGGCTTTGGTTCATCGATAGTTACTTGCGCCATGTAGATAACACAACCCTTCATCAAACACCTTGATGCCTTGAGCATGGACAATTGCTCAGGCATTCCGTACTTAGTATCTCCTTGGATTGTCAAAGGCTCGCCATGATGAGTTCTGACAATCACTTGCTTCTTAGCACAAACGATCTGGGCTTGGTTGCGAGACAACCAATCCATGCCTATTACTATATCGAATCCGGCTAACTTCAAAGGAAGTAAGGATAATGGAAAAGAGTGGTTCCTAATGGATATGAAACATCCATCTAACACGGTTGAGGCGGTTTCTAAGGTACCATCAGCTAATTCCACCTCATATTTCACACTTAGGGTTTTAACAGGTAAATTTAGCAACTTACAAAACTTATTATCTACAAATGACTTATTCGCCCCTGAATCAAACAATACCCTCGCATAAACATCATTTATAAGAAAGGTACCTGTTATCACATTATCATCCTGCACTGCCTCCTTAGCATCCATTCTGAAGACCCTAGCGTTGGTCTTTTTACCTTCTTCTGGTTTCTTGGCATATTTTGGGCAGTTCGACTTAATGTGCCCTTTCTCGTTGCAGTTGTAGCAGGTCGCATCCTTCAACTTTTTGCAATCTAAGGTCTTGTGTTCCTTGGATTTACAGATCCCACATCCAAAAGTCCTTGATTGTGTCTGCGAGTTCGATTCCAATCTACACTTTCCAAAGTGATGTTTCCGACAAACTTTGCATCTGGGTTTCTCACCCGACTGTTGGTTACCTTTGTTGAACCCTGAACTCTTCTTGTTCTCATGGTTCCCTTTGTGTTTCTTGTCTGAACGACGTGAGTTATCATCCTCACGCTTTCTCTTACCTTCTTCAGAATTCTTTAGCGATCTCAACCTGACCGCATCTAAGGTAAGAGACAAAGATAGATCAGCTGCTGATCTAAAAGTAGCAGGTCTTGAAGCCTTAACACTAGCTTTGATTTCTGGGGCTAAACCCCCAATGAAGCGAGCAATCCTTTTGGGTTCTGGTGTCACAAGGTAAGGAACCAATCTTGACATCGTGTTGAAGCTTGTAAGATAAGCTTGGCAATCTAGGTTTTTCATAACCAATGATAAGAAATTTGACTCAATTCTTTCAACCTCATGCTAAGGGCAGTAATTCTCCTTAATAAGAGCAACAAACTGATCCCATGTCAGATTGTAGAGTGGGATCTTTCCAGTTGCTTGAAAGAGAGATTTCCACCATGCTAATGCCTCTCCCTTGAATGATTGGGATACATACTTCACTACATCCCTTTCAGCACAACCGCTGATATCGACCACAGTGTCCATTTCATCTAACCAAGTCATACAGTCAATTGCCCCATTATCCCCAGTGAAATCCCTGGGTTTGCAGGAAACAAAGTACTTATAAGTACAGGACTTGGTACGTGGTTTATCATCAAATACTATCCTCTTGGATGGAACACTGTTTTGGTTTGAGGAATGTTGATCATCGTCTTTCCTTGGCTCATCTTTCTTAGAGGGCGGCTTGTTGTGAGCCTCTGAATGAGTCTTTGGCTTGGAATGCGGTGCGGATAGGGTACTTCGAGTCCCGCTAGATTCATTATACTGCCGCTCTGTAGCTTTTGTAACAGCATTGTCTATTAATGCTTGCAGTTCTGCACCCGCTATGTTCATTCGGGTATTATCATGATCCTCCCTTGGGTGACTGTTGATCTCACCCGAGTCAGCCATGTAGTTTGAACTGTTACATAAGATATTGACAATAATTTATTTGGGAGTTTACTATGGAATTGTCTTTTATGGAAATTCATTAACCATGGTAAACACAGATCATATTTGGTTAATTTGTTAATCATATTTATTTAGGATTTTTATTATAACTTATCCTAATTAAAAAAACAATAACAGTATTATTAATGGCACAAAAGGCCTAGTCACAAGGACATTCTAAATCATAAGCCATGATTTCAGAGAATCAAGGCATTAAGGTTTGAACATAGTTTTTTTTTTTACCTTTTTCTGACAGGGAGTCGTAGACTACAATTGTCTTTTGTCTTATTTGACATTTATTATGGCCCGTAGGCACTACATCACCAATGGATGTTTAATATGTGATCATCTTAATTGATGACTTAAACCCATGATTTATAGATCATCAGGTTAGGATAGGAATCTTTTGAAGAATCCTATTATAAGAATGACGTGTGTGATTTTAACGAATCACGTCTGCCAGGAGTGTTAACATGTTTTTCAGATGTTAACGAGGATTTGAATCTTTTTAAACAGGTCTTACCATCTTGGCCAAGTCTTATAACGACATGCAGGCTAGGTTATACCTTTAAGATTCTTATTTAATATTTAAATAGGTAGATTATTTTAAGAGGAATGATTTTTAATTTATTTATTTCATGTATAATATAATTATGCATAAAATGACAAAAATGAATTTTTTAAATTTAACATTCCATTAAACATTAAAAGGAGTACACATTGCCCTAAACGGGACTTTTAACATAAATAACTTGCCCACGCAGGGGCTAAACTGATAATACAAGTCCTCGCAGGGACTAAAAAGACAAGTCCACGCAGGGACTAAAGAAGGACAAGTCCACGCAGGGACTAAGTACATAGATAAATGTCCACGCAGGGACTAAAAAGACATAGATAAATGTCCACGCAGGGACTTGATTGAAATAAGGAAATACAACAATAGATATAGGGATTCAATGATCCCTCTTCTTCTTTCCTTTTAACAAGCTTGCTAGGCCCTTGAGAAATCCCCGGTTGTTCCTACGCTCTTCTTGAAATTCTCGTTCCACCCTGTTTAGCCTTTGGAGGATTTCCTCCTGTTCCGGTAGGGAAAATCGTGGTAGCTGCGGCTAGTGCTGAAACGGTGGTCGAGCAGGTGTTTGATACCCATGAGCTGGGTATCCCACTCCCCAGGGGGCTCCATATGGTCCTTCAGGATGAAGGGCATTGTAGTTTGCTGCTACAAGGTATGGGTCGGCTTCAGCATAGTTGTAGTTAGTGTGAGCCGGCTGCTCAAATGGATTGTACGCCGTTGAACCAGCGTATGTAGAAATCGGGTTACCAAAACCCAATGGTAGCGGCGCAATAGGTGTAGAATCTACCTCTGAAACTGGATTTGGAGGCCCACCCATTTGTCGGTCTTCATGCAGTGGCGGATAGTGACTGCCACTTGAGTGTTGGGGGGTGCTAAAATGAAAACCCCTTTCTCGCATGGACATTCGTGCGCCTGTTCTTCTACGCCTCGGTGGTTCTGGAGGTGCTAGCTGTACTGGCAGCGGTGGTGGCGGTGGCGTGACTGCCACGAAACGCGAATCCTCGGAGGGATCCTGCTGCTACTGCTGTTGGTGAGGCGATGAATGGTGAGAGGGTGTAAAGTACCATTCATACTGGTTAAATCTCGCCTGGTAGCTGTCTGGGCCACGGTAAGGTGATCCATGGAAAGATGACCCATCCGAAATCTCGATGGGGTGAGTAGGTGTCCCAGAAGGTGGTTTAATAGGATCCGTGTCTTCATCTATATCCATTCCCTGAGCTTCGGGGAAATGGTCTTCAGGGCCCAATGGGTTAAATCCCACTGGTTCTTCAATATAGTTTGCCGGGTTGAACCGGCCCTGGAAGACAGGAGTGGGGTCGCCAAAGGAATGGTGCGAAAAGGATCGCTGCAACGGCAAGAAGGAGTGGCGTGAGTCTTCGGGCTCGTTCTCTGATTGCGGCCCAAAGGAATGGCGGTAAGGAGGCGTTGGGCAACGAGGCAGATCGCCTAGCGGGCTCTGAACAGATCCTCCAGTCTCTTTGAGGACCGGTACTCACGGTAGCAGAAGGAGTTCGCCGGTGTGAAGGCCCGGCCTCGTGATCGTTGGGGGCGTGGATTGGCCCCTTGCCTCGTCCTCCTCTTCGGAACCTCGGTGGCATATTTCCTGTCAACAATTAAAAGATACAACAAAAAAATATAAAGGACAAAGTTAGAATTAAAACAATCTGGATTAGTCCTAAGTTCTTTGTCTAGACTCGAAAATTTAGAAATGTGCAACTGTGTAACTGAGATTAAACACAAAAGGCTAGTGTTTAATTCACTCAGTGTTGACTCTGATACCAACCTGTCACACCCCGATATTTCCACGTATTACCGGTGGCCCGGTGGGGAGTATCGTGACGTAGTTAATATCATCATAGTCAAATAACACAAATTATAAATGCACAGCGGAAGCAAAAGGTATGAATCATATTACAAACCGAATAAAT
Source organism: Helianthus tuberosus (assembly GCA_030545235.1). Lineage (NCBI taxonomy): Eukaryota > Viridiplantae > Streptophyta > Magnoliopsida > Asterales > Asteraceae > Helianthus > Helianthus tuberosus. The sequence continues at coordinate 17,050 of JARYGA010033393.1, read as the reverse complement.
AGTAATATCAAAGTATTACAACGGGCTGTAAAAGATTCACAGGCGGATCAAGAGATAAATAAGATCATTGTTCAACAGACTTTAACATCTAGAGCTTGCAAGGCTTGATTATTGATGCCTGGAGTAGCCAGCCTATTTCATATAGTACCTGCACTTAACCTTTTTGAGAAATACGTCAGTTTACACTGGTAAATACAATTAACTGACTCATTTTTTAAAAGAGTTTAAGAAAATTATTTTGAATGCACATGGCACAAAATATCTTTTATAACTTGGGATAATTATTTAAAAATAAACTTGTATACAGTTTTACATGTTTGTCGTCCATTTAGGACCCGGTTAGAAGAGCCGGTTTAACAAGATTAATAGACACGCCACTTGGTATAATACCCACAACAAGATACCCTTCTTGTGGACTACCTTTTTACATACGCAACTGTCAGGTGTATGCCTACACCCCGTGCTTAAGTCGTGGCCATTTCTAATGAATGAGCCGAGCATATCCAGGACACGGTCATTAACCCCCCAAAGGCATTGCATCAAACAAGATGGAATAAAACGGGTTATGCATCTTTTTAATCAATATTTGATTGTACCACTTCATACCCGACCAAGCGGTATTATTATAATACCGTATCCCAAGCCCGTATAGGGAAAATAAGTTAAAAGTATTTACCTGAGCAAAGTATAAATCACAACAGCAAGTGCACATAGCTTTTACTGGGCTCCTAATCTGGAACAAAGGTTTTAATAACCTATTAGATTCCTAACGGGTCTTAATTAAGCCTAAACTTAGACCGGTTAGTTTTAAAGAAAGGTATACGGTTCAAAACGCAAGATTCAGCGAAGTCCGGATTAGAATGTGATTTAGTCCCGACAAGTTTGAAGACTTGTATAATATGGGTAAACTAAACACATTCGGGATTTTGAGGTGATAATGATAAGGTTTGACCCGTTTCGGTCAATTTATGCAAACCGTTTCGGTTAAACATTCTTGTAACACCTCCCATGGAACCAATCCTCCCTCAAGAGGATTGGAACCTAGCACTTGGAATCAACGATCATACCGGTTGGGACGACATTCCAGCGGAACCTCCTCTTGAAGATCTACAAGAAGTCCCGGTGGAGGTTGCACCTCCTCAAACCAATGCCAATGAGCCCGCTTTTCTTCTCCCTAGGGAGATAGAAGAATGGCTCGCCGACGTGTGAGGAACCCATGCCCAGAGAAAGAAGTTTTTCAAGCCACATCTAACCGAGGGATTTACCTTTTCGGAAATTTTGCTAATAGAATAAGTAGTAGGCTAGAACTTCTTGGTTTAGATTTCTTGTGTTTCTTTGACCTAGCTATCTAGTATTTTAATTTTTAGGACTATTATGTAATTCTCTCTATGACTTAATGAATGATGGTTTTAGTTAACTTGGTGTTTGGATGGTGTTAAGATAAATAAAACACACTCAGAATGGCAAAGGATACAAGGGAAACTTGAACCAGCACACCATGCAGGAAAACAGGGCCATCCGACAAACTTTCTTCATTACAGCAGGTTCAGCACGGGCCATGTCCACCCAACACGGCCCCGTGCTGCACAGTCTGCAGAAATGACCCAGTTCAGGTAAACTGGACACGGGTCATGTTCACCCAACACGCCCCCGTGTCCAGGCTTCTGTTTCTTTTGCTTAACTTTTGTTACTGGCACCTGAACACGGGGCCGTGCCCGGACAACACAGGGCCGTGTCCAGGCGCCCAGTAACACAATTTTTTGCTTTTTCACACCTTTTACACATTCAATCAACCTAAAAACTTATTTTTGGGACACATTGAGGAAAATGTGTAAATTAACTGTGGGGGGGATGCTAAAACCTTGAATCTTGCAAGTCCTAATAACAAGCCTTACACAAAACTCTATTGGAACCGCTAATCACCCCAATTTTTTTCAAAAATTTTCATTTTTTTTACTTGTCTAGGTTTAATTTGGGAATTTCAAAATTCTAAAAAGGTTATATTTTTACAAATTTACAACTGATAGCGTCGTGATAAAAAGAACCAACATAAGAAAATTATGAAAAGGCATGACAAGCTTAGTTAAAATTTAATTATATATACTTGATCACATAAAAACCCATTCCCACAAAAGTGAGTTTTGAGCCTTTATTGAGCATACAAATATATATTTTTAAATTAAATGCTCATTTTTCGTTTCTTGTGTGAATAGCCGCTTGGTTCTTACAACTCTAGAACTTGCCACGACGATACATTCCCGGTCCTTACCGACTTAAACCCGTGTAAGTAAATGATGGAGGCATTAGGACTAACCCTTTTTATTTCTACACCATTATTTTTCTTTTTTTTTACCACCTACCTAAAATCCCCCTAGTTAACCCCTTTGAGCCTAAACCTTTTCATTTCTTAACCCAAACCAAACACCTTTTCACCCACCAAAACCTTTTTATTTGTAACCCTTTTTTTTAGTAACAAGCTCGGTTTTTCGTATGACTTTCAAAAAAAAATGTTGATGATGAAGCAAAAGAAATAAAAACAAGCAAGTTCATCAAAAATAACTTTGTTTGAATTATGGTTTCATCAAAATAAAAACTGCAAAAATAAAAAGTCTTACGAAAACCGATGCTTTTTACGTTTTTCGCCATTTTCTACTAACCACTAACCCAACCACCTACCTTTAACCCAAACCTAACCCTTCACCCAAAAGTCCTCTTGATATTTACAAAGGTATATATTTAAAAAGGAGGAGGATTGATTGCTTGGCAAGCCTATGGTAGGAGTAAGTTCCATGCCGCTCTCGAGTGATTCACTAAAATACATCTTCGGCCGAGTGTTGAGTGATCCCCCGTGAGGTATGTGAACTTGTATATAAATAAGAATTTTAAGGGAGCATGTTATGCCCTAATAAGTAATTTATCTTATGAAAAGTTTTAAATAAATCATGACGAATAGGATTGTAAATAAATAAAAATAAAGCTTAATAAAGAATCTTGGAAATCCCGACACTCTATGACAAGCCCAAAAACCTTCTCTTCTACCCATTCCATTTGGGAGTGTGAAGCCACATTATAAAGAGTTTTGCTTGAGGACAAGCAAAGATTCAAGTGTGGGGGTATTTGATGTATGCAAAATGCAACATATAAATTACATCAATTGTGGCATAAAATTAACCCTTTTTTAGTACTAATGTTGGAAAAAGTGTGCTTTTGTCTTCCTTTTGTATTTTCAGGATTAAATGAGCTCAAATTAACAAAAGAAGCAAAAAGGCAGCGAAATCTAACATAAATACAAGAAAAGGAACAAACGTGACATGCCGGACCCCACGACAGCATCTTCCCAAGCAAAATAAAAGAACAGAAGGCTGAACACGCCCCGTGTTCACTGAACACGGGGGCGTGCCCAAGTGTCAGCATAAAAGACAAAGTTGTAGAAGCTTCCATCGCCCACCATGGGGCCGTGCTCAGCGGACACGGGGCCGTGGTCAACTATAAGATTCGCAGAATGCAAGCAAATCTTGATATTACAGATATGCTTCTGCACATGGGGTCGTGCCCAGCGGACACGGGGCCGTGGTCAACTAATGCAGAAAAAAGCAATTAATGAAGACAGAGAAGGATGTGGACACGGGGCCGTGCCCACTAGACACGGGGCCGTGCCCGAGCTTCTGTTCAGCCTATAAATAGGAGTGCTTGGCTCAAGCTCAAACCATCCCTTGGCACACCACCTCTCTCATACTTCACCTACCACCCACCACCACCATAACACCATCATCCACCACCATCATCCATTGTCCATCATAGAGTGTGTGAGTCATCTCGGGATCCAAGATTGATCGTAAGAGTTCTTGACAATCAAGGCCATGTTTGCCTAAGTCTCTTACATCACTTGGTGAAGACAAAGTGTCTAGTGTAATACTTTTTATTTTTAATCTTTTCGCACTTTTTAATTGGTTATGTATTAATGACTTTAATAACTAGTTTCTTATGTTGAAGGTGATTTTTCCTTATCGTTTGTCCGTGGTGTCTTGGCATTATTTTACTGTCTATATAAAATAAAAGATTTTCACCATTCATATCTCCACGGTCTATATGGAGGTATGTTGGCTACCTGGTCGGGGGTTAAGGGAACGGTTTGGTAAAAGTCTTGCCATTGTTCAGTGTATAGATCCTGCAAAGGACCTGGGTCAAATTTAGTAGGACCTCCTTCAATATTTAACGGTATTGGATGGCGGGGGTCCAAACTCTTTGACCCCCTCATAAGTTAAACTACTATTAAAACTTTAACCCGGCTACTTAGGACTGTATCCCTGCTGACTCAGACTACTTAGTCGAGGGTAACGTCGCCTTCAAAAGAGGGGCCTACCACATTATGCATTAATAACTTAATTAATTGTCTTTCAATAATCCGACCCTTTAGGATTGTATCCTTGCTGACTCAAACTACTAGGTTGAGGGTAACGTCACCTCCAAAAGAGGGGCCTACTACAATAACTAATATAAACTCTTAACAAAGTGCAAAAGTGCGGAAATAATCAAAGGTTACACTAAACACGAGTCGAAGCCAAGTGATTCATCTTGTCTATCTGTTTTTTCTTTTATTTTTATTTTTCAGCATTTTAGTTAGTTTTTATTTTCTTAGTTTAAAACATTTTTCTAAACTTTTGATTTGATTAGACGTTGAGGATAAACAGGTACTAAAAGCTCTTGTGTACTTGGACGACCTCGGTATCTTGCCAACACGATACTACGCTCACGATGGGTGCACTTGCCCATATGTGTGTTTAGTGTTAGTAAATATCGTGTTTTATAAATTTAAAACTTGGCTAAAAAGTGTAAAAGGGCTTAAAATATACTTAAACTTATATATACACTTCACACGCATCAACCCACAAAAAGATACCCTTCTTGTGGACTACCTTTTTACATACGCAACTGTCAGGTGTATGCCTACACCCCGTGCTTAAGTCGTGGCCATTTCTAATGAATGAGCCGAGGATATCCAGGACACGGTCATTAACCCCCCAAAGGCATTGCATCAAACAAGACAGAATAAAATGGGTTATGCATCTTTTTAATCAATATTTGATTGTACGACTTCATACCCGACCAAGCAGTATTATTATAATACCGTACCCCAAGCCCGTATAGGGAAAATAAGTTAAAAGAATTTATCTGAGCAAAGTATAAATCACAACAGCAAGTGCACGTAGCTTTTACTGGGCTCCTAATCTGGAACGAAGGTTTTAATAACCTATTAGATTCCTAACGGGTCTTAATTAAGCCTAAACTTAGACCGGTTAGTTTTAAAGAAAGGTATACGGTTCAAAATGCAAGATTCAGCGAAGTCCGGATTAGAATGTGATTTTGTCTCGACAATTTTGAAGACTTGTATAATATGGGTAAACTAAACACATTCTGGATTTTGAGGTGATAATGATAAGGTTTGACCCGTTTCCGTCAATTTATGCAAACTATTAACATAAACCGAACCGGATGCGAATAACGCATAACGGATAACCAAAAGAGTCACGAACAGGTTTCCTAAGTTAATATGCTTTAAATATGTTGTGATATCAGTATGATACCTTCCATTATGCCCAAGACGAGTTTATTCTCAAATTAAGCCCCGTAGGGGTATTTTGGTCATTTTAGAGATTATAAAAGAGATTAAATGTAATTCAGAGGTTTAGGTCTGAAATAATCAGTAAAACTACTTAATTTAATAAGTTGTATCAGTTGGTGAAAGGTCTTATATGACAAGAATGGTTTTAACCCATACTAGGTGTTTAATACGCGTAAAAAGTCGTTCTAAGAGATTTCCGGGTTACAACAGGAAATCTAAGTTTTCTGATCAGGTTATAAAGTTCAAAATACTTCATTTATCATATAAAATCAGTAGCAAAAGATTTGGTATCAAAATGTCGTGTAAAACTCATTTTATAAACGAAAAGGGTATAATCGGCAATTACCGAATCAAGGCAATAACCCTATGTTATGATCAGCTTAAAAATAATTAAAAATATTCAAAAATATCAAAATATTATATTACATCAATGGGTAAAAGATTTGGTGTCAAAAATTGGGTTTAGATAGGCTTTATGCTAATTACGCCGTTTAATTTATAAAAAGCTTTCTAATTACGTTATTGAGCATAACTCCTAATCTAGACCTCTAACTAATGTGAAATTTTAGGGATATGTTTATAAATCAGAAACAAAGATTATTGTCCTCTCACATTTCCAAAAATCTCGCTTTATGGTCAAAAGGGCATTATGGTCAACATTAAGCAATTAACGGAAACAAGCAACGAGTCAAGTAGTATAATCGCAGAGGGTTATACTATCAAATAACCTGGTCCTAATGAAGCTCTAAGGCATTTTTAAATCATGCTAATATGGGTCAGAACTGAAGGTCAAAGCAGTGGTCAATTTATGCGACTTTCGGTTCCGAACCGGTCCTAAACTGAAAATTGTCGGGTCGGACATGCTTAGACATGTTCTTGCATTAATTACCAAGTTATATGAGTGGAAAAACAGGTTACACGTCTTCTACATTGCTAATTATGTGTTAATTCGAAAATTAAGTTTCTGTTGACTTTTTATAACTAACTTTGACCCGACAAACGACTTAGTTAGAGCGGGAATCAGAGGGTGCCCTTTTAAGGGTTTAATGCCCACATAATTACCAACTTATAACTACTTTTAGTTTGACTAATCAATGGACCATTAGTGATTAATCGTTAAGTCAAACCTTAATTACGACGGTTTGACTTTAAGCTAATAAACTAAGTAAAACACGATTAGGGAAGGTTAAGGAAGCTTACCAAGGTCCTATGCACGACTAATGATGCTTAGGAAGGGGTCTTGTGCTCCAGGAAGTTCCAGAAATGAAGTTTGAATGAATGATCAAAAGTTGCAACAATGTGGGTCTTTATATAGTGATCTTGATTGATCAAGATGGTGCCAAACAAGTCTAGGATGGATCCCTGATCAACAAAAGTGTCCCTAGTGCCTAAAAACATGTTTGTGCAGCCCATGGTATTGAAAACAATCAATCTAAGTCGGTTAAACGGGCTGGACAGACACCTGTCAAGAGTTTCTGCATCTGGGCACTTTAGGCGCCCCGCGTAAGGATCTGGGCAACCTTACGCGCCCCGTTTGGCCTCCCAGAACTGGCCAAACAAGTTTCAAAGTTTGCATTTTAGGTCCCTGGTCCTTGTAAAAGTTGTTTTAACCTTTCTTTTTGCACTATAAGCCTTCTAAATTGATTTCTAAGGACTTCAAGACTTAACCAATCTTTGTGAAGTCCTTGTCAACTTTATGGTCACCCGAAAAGCCTTAATTATCAACGTTGACGCTTTTAACCCCTCGGATACGAATGTTGTCTTAACTTTCTTATATTTAATCGAAACCTTGTGAAGTTTTTATCACTTATTCTCGTGAGTATAATTAGTCATTACAAAGCTTCGGGTTTGCTAAAAGGTCACTCAGAGGTATACTTTAAACATGTTGACACATTTAGCCCCTGTAGTTTGTAATTCCTCACTTTCTTTCACAATTAGCTTCGTATGATCCATGATTCATTCGTTTAAGGGTATAAACATCATGTAGGGTTATTGAAAGATATACTTATTCATTGTTGACACTTTGAACCCTTTTATTCTTGTACTTCCTCTGTTTGTCAACTTTAGTCCTTCTAATGTAATCCTTTACACGTTTAAAGTTCATGACACGTGTCGATATTACATTGGACATGAAATTACGAGGTGTTACAGATCGGGTGGTTCCGCTGGTGGCACGATGATACTACAGTGGTTCGACAGTGATCCAAATTTACCGTTCAAAAAAAATATAATCCAACAACGATCAAATTTTTATTTCTATTTTGTGGGGATCTAATGACTATCACTTAGAGCATCACTAATAAGGCATATTTGAGATGTGTTTTTGGTGATGTGAAATTTTTTTGGTGTTTTTATTATTGGGTGAAGTTGTTTTTAAGGAGAGAGAGTGTGGTTTAGTTTGTGGTGAAAAAACTAGAAAATCTATACTATCTATAATAAGAGATTATTGGCTGATGTAAATCTGCTTATGTGTCAACTCCTAAGGTATGCCATGTAGGATATGCTGATGTCATAAATCCCATTTATTAAAAGACTTTAAAATTCAAACATGGCCCACATTCACCTTTTTCAAACCACTGTCATCAAACCACTGCCCTTCCAAACATATGTTATAAATTCAAACCTCTGCATCAAACTACTGTCCATTCAAAATTTTGGCTCCAGTTTCAAAATTTAAACATGGCTTCATATTCAAAATTTAAACTAACAACGTATAAAAAACCTAACTCTCTCTCTAAAACTCATTTTCAAATCCAGAACTCTCAACTCTCTCTCAAATCCAGAGCTCCATCGAATCCCCTCTTCTCAATCTAAGATTGTCGGCGATTTCTCACAACTGCACCCCTAACACTGGTACGTTAAACTCTCTGCTACAATCTCGATCTTGGATGTGTAATTTGTTAGGTTAGAAACTGGTTGTTTGGTTCAGCATTGTAATAGCAGACGTCATCTCTCTCTCCATGTGACTTTGGACCTAGGGTTTATGTTCACAAATCTGCTAATTTATTGTTTCGAAAGTTGAATTCTCTATTCGTTAACTGTTTATGTTGAATTCAGATCTTTTTCGTTCAGATTAGACCGGCAGATCTGTTTAAATGAGGTAATTTTGGTAACTTCTAGGGTTACATTCAGTTTCAGTAGCCGTTGAATCGATAATTTGTGTTTAATTTACTGTTTGAAGGTGAAATTGTGGTTAATTTAGTGTGAATTTGAGGTAATTTTAGTCAGTTAGGTTAGTTAGATAAAGTGGAAGAGGTTTGGCAAGAGGTGATATGTGAAGCTATGAATTTCACGGTTGCAAACATTAGATATGCGAAGCTATGAATTTAGGACTTTGATTTGATGTTGTGAGAACTGAGAATAGGTAGAAGCCTAGCGCCTTTGATAACTATGAGTCTGATAACTAATAACTTTTGAAGAAAATGCAGGATTCTTCTCATCCTTTCTACCCTCAGGTGCTGCTTGTCTTTGTGGTTTGATCACAGTGGTTTTGTTTTTCTTTCTTCTGCAACATGTGACTAAATGAAAGCTATGCATGCAGCTACCAAAAGTTAATTTGACACGTGTACACAGAATCTGAATCTCATTATCAAGTTTACTCTTTGAAGCCACTTTCCTAACTAGGTTGACATCTTTTTCTTTCTGTCATAATCAGTTGTTGATGATCGATGGAAATGGAATACTTCATCCTAGAGGCATGTGCTTCTGTTAAAGCTATCTTTGTAGCCTAAATTCTGGGCTTTGTTTGGTGTGTCCTTATAGTTGGGGATCGAATGCTTTTGGTAGTTAAGGTGATTTTGATGGTATTAGATAAAACGACTAGCCAAATTTTTGTTTGAAATTTCCAAATTTTTTCTGCTAATTTAGGGCTTAAGAGGGCTCTTGGTATATCACAATCTTAAAATAAAATGGTCTTCTTTTTCAGTTATTTCAAGCGATGTCGAATTCTTATTTTATTCCAGAACAATCATGATTCACATTAGTTTTTGTTTGGGAAATGTCAACGTTTGATGTATATATTTTATCTCAAGGACAATGGTCACATCGAAATAACTTGAGACATTGATAGGTTTAAAACCAACAATAATAGTATGTAAGAAAAAATGTTAAGATCAACTATACGTGTAAAAGAAAGTACGTTAAGAACGTGAATGATTATTAACCACACGTGTGAATTTGTACCTAATTTTGATAGGTTGCCTTCCTCATATCGTTGGTTTTAAAATGTGACAGAATGAGTGATTATTTTCTACACCATGTTGGTATCAAGTAAGCTACATTTATTAAACTTTTTATATGCAGGCTTTGGCTCAGCTTGCCATCTCGGGGTTCTTGCTGATCTCCCCACAATTGGCGTAGGGAAGAATGTAAATCATATTAAAGCCACTAATGGATCCATCATTCTTGTGATCTTTATATTTGTATCCTCCAGTACTTGTCATTTTGTTTTCAAATCATACAAGTCTTGAGTGATTATTTTATCTTTCTTGTCTAGATAGTTGCATCATGTGGATGGTCTTACTAACGCCAGAGTAAGGGAGCTTCTAGAAGCTGAAGACAACTTCAACGTAGACTTCATCCCTTTAGTTGGAGACTCAGGGAACACTTTAGGAGCAGTAAGATATCATGAACACCAATTTATTATGTGCCATTAAATTTATATTAATACGTAGTATGTAATTTTATATAACAAAAAAATGTCATTTAGTACTACTTTTCTATATTAATACACCAATAAGTTGGTCTGCAGTTTGTATGACTCCAATGAGAAAGAAATCGAATCTCAAATTTTCCCTATAATAAACGAATCTATATCCATAAGAAAGTACTACACCGCTGCATATACGGGTAAACCACCAAGTTCTACACCCAAATATTGGCTTGCGTTTACAGCAACTGTTCCGCCTTTGGGTTTTAGCACATACACCATTTCGAGTACCAAAAAACCAGTTATAATGTCTATTTTTTGTTTAAAATAAATTGATTTGAATGTTGAACAACGTTTATTGATAAAAAAAAATTACTATGCGCAGCTTCAACCCCTGTTAAAGAAGAGTTCTACACGCATACGGGAGCGCAAAAAGATGATATAGAAATAGGAACAGGAAACTTGAAGTTAATATATTCTGGAAGTGAAGGAAAGCTTTCTCATTATGTTAATAGTCGAAGCGCCGTAAGTACATTTTCATTTTTTTTCGTTCGATATTTTTCAGTTTCTTGTCACTAATAACATGTTGTAGTCACAAAGTTTCATGTAATATGATTATTTGTTTGTTATGCTTCATATTTGAAATAGTCGATTATCGTTTAAATTGCTAATGTGTATCTAACATGTCTGATGTTGTGTCATGAAAGATTGATGCCTCTTTGAAGCAATCATATAGCTTTTATGCTGGATTTGATGGAACGACGGGGCTACAGGTAACTTTATTATAACTATTATTTTTGTTAAAAATGAGCTCCCTCATAAGGGTTTATTTTATTTTGTTTTAGGCATCTGGAGCATACATTTTCCATCCAAATGGTACATATCCTATTGGCTCGCAGAAGCAGGTATAAAATTTCTTCGAATGAACGTGTTGTATGATATGTATGTAACGAGTGCCGGATTAATAATGTTCAATGATATTACAGAATATAACAGTTTTGAGGGGGCCAATCTATGATGAAGTACACCAGAAAATAAAAAGCTGGATTTACCAGGTATTAAATGAATTGATTAACATCCTTTTTATTATATATATTTTTTTAAAATCCATCAAACATAAATTTATTTTTAATATTGAGGTTTTCTTTTCATGCTTGGGTAGATCACTAGAGTGTACAAAAATAAGGAACATGCTGAAGTCGAATTCACCGTAAGATCAACATACTTTGTTAATATTATTATTATTTTTGTGAACATATTTATCGGCATATCACTAATAATATTAATTTCAGGTGGGTCCCATACCTATTGGTGATGGAGTTGGGAAAGAGATTGCGACCAAGATCTCAACCACCATAAAGAGTAACGAAACATTTTACACTGATTCTAACGGTCGAGATTTCATTGAACGGGTATGATGTAGTACTCCTATTTGATCAAATATTTAATATATAATTTATGTATTTTTTATCATATTATTGAATGTCATTAAGCATATGAATTTGAAGAAACATTTTTTGGTCATAAATCATAATTTAAGTTAATTTTCTAATGGCAGATTCGAGACTATAGAGCAGACTGGGATCTTGAAGTGAATTAACCTATTGCAAGAAACTATTATTCCGTGCGTTCTTTTAACTTTTTGATTAATTTTCATACGTTACTCGAGCTGGATTACACATGTTCAACGTAAGTTAAATTATTTTCCAGATCAATCTTGGAGTTTACCTAAAAGATGAAAAAAGTGAGCGCTCGGTTTTGGTAGATAGATCCGTTGGTGGATCAAGCATTGTTGACGGTGAATTGGAGTTGATGCTTCATAGGTACATCTTTCCTTGATAATGTCATTAGCACTCACAGTTAACAACTATATATATGTATGTATGCATATATAAAAAAATGAATAACCTGTTTTGCAGGAGATTGCTCTATGATGATGGAATAGGTGTCGCAGAAGCTATAAACGAAACAGTTTGTGTCGGTAACGACTGTCGAGGATTAGCTGTAAGCATTTCTTCTTATTATTAATGCCAATAAATGTCGACGTATTGATGGGTCAAGTTTGGTATCTATAATATCTATAAAGTTTGAGGGTGAAAACAAAGAAGTCGTCTTCGCTCTGGAAGAAGCGAAAACCGTTTCTGAATCTTTGAAGTCGAGTCTTGATTCTTGCAACATGGAGATAGAAGATTTAAAGAGAGTTTTATCACTTAAAGATACCAAAAATTGTCGAAATATCCGACAAAACACAAACAGCAAGGGATTTGGTTTCGAGAGACGAGGTGATAAGTAAACTGGAAGAAGAACGAGAGACGTTCAAGATCGTTTGAAGTGGAAGAACGAACAGTTTCAACATCTCGAACAGTTTCAAGATAGATTCAATTGAACAGCAAATTGAAGCAATCGTCAGGCTGCATGGTCAGCAACATTTTCAGCATCTTCCTCCATGTTTTTTCTCCGGAAGAAGCCAAAGAAAAATCAATGGATTTCCTTCTAATTCTGTTTCTTCGTTGATTACTCAAAACTCCTCACCAGTCAGCACTGCTGGTCTGGGTTTTGATGTCTTCTTTCGCCATGTCAACCCCTTTTCACTCCACGATTGGCGTTCTATCAAGAGGTACATGGTTTTATTCTATTCTATGCATTTTATATGAAACTTAGAAATTTTTAACAAATCATAACTGGTTCAGTCGTTAAACATTCAGTCCGACACTTTTACTTTGACTTTGTTAGTCAATGAAATTTTTAACATAATCAACACTTTTAAATTGTTGGGCTATAAATGCAGGTAAGCCAAGAAGCTGAAATCAAGAAGTTAAGAAAGAGTTTGACTTTCAAAGCAGCACCGATGCCGCGTTTTTACAAAGAGCCCCCTCCTAAAGTGGAACTCAAGAAGGTATTTTGCATTTCAATTTAGTTTTGATATTAAAATTACGAAACTTTTGCAGAGTATGTGGAGATCTCTAGAAAGAAGACTAAGAAGGACCTAAGCTCCGGCATTTCAATTCAGGAAGGTGGTGAATATGAAGAAGAACAAGGAGTGGATGCCAACTCACGTGGATAAGATCAATGGGAGAAAACAAAAAATTGAAACCACTGTTTTGGGTTAAACAGTGTTTTGAAACCACTTTTCGGTTCAAACAGTGTTTGAAACCACTGTTGGGTTAAAACAGTGATGTTAAAACAGTGTTTTGAAACCACTTTTCGGTTAACAGTGTTTGAAACCACTGTTGGTTTAAAACAGTGTATGAAACCACTGTTTTAACCCAAAAGTGGTTTCAAAACACTGTTTTAACCCAAAAGTGGTTTCAAAACAGATGTTTGAGCACAACAGTAGTTAGGGGTAAGGAAATGGTCTTTAGCAGCACTTGACTTTGGGCAGTAGATTAAATAGCAGTACTTTGTCTTCAGCAGTTGTTGTACACAAGCAGTACTTAATGGACAGCAGTTGTAGTATACAAACAGTGGATGAGGGGCATCAGATGTTATAACCACTTTCAAGGGTAAAGTCTAATGCAAACAACTGCTTATGATTGAATTATGGGTATATAACTAGAAACCATCAAACTAACAACCATTAAGTAAGTCCTTCTACACAAAGACATTGATTGAATTATGGAAAATGCATAGTTTTCTTTAAGGTGAAAACAATATATTGTATATAGCACACCTTAAACTTGGTTTTACAAAGCGCGTATGAGGCCTATGAGGCGTTAGGCGATGTTAAAGATGCACCTTCACGCAAGACAACTGAAAATTCCTATTTTTGCGACGTCAAAGATGCACCTTCACACCCTTCTAGACTATATGAATCTGGTATTGTTTTAGCAGCATTTTACATTTGTTAATTTCTGTTGTGTAAGATCATTTCAATGATACAAATGTATTTTTTTTTTGTGCAGGTTCTTTGTTCGCATAAGAGCATAATAATGTCAAAAGGTACCTACATGTTTTTACTTAATTAATTGAGTTATTGGCTAATGGCTCGTAATCATTTTTGCATTTCAATTCAGTTTTGATATTAAAATTATGAAACTTTTGTAGAGTATGTGGAGATCTCTAGAAAGAAGACTAAGAAGGACCTAAGCTCCAGCATTTCAATTCAGGAAGGTGGTGAATATGAAGAAGAACAAGGAGTGGATGCCTACACATGAAGAGATGGGATACCTTGAATTGAGGCAAAGATTGGAGGCATCGGTTAGAAAGAAGACTAAGAAGGACCTAAGCTCCAGCATATGAAATTCATGGGAGAAAACGAATAAAAATGCCCTATGGCAAGTTAGTATCATTCTTTTGGTTTTGTTAAATATTCACGTGGATAAGATCAATGGGAGAAAACAAAAAGGTGAAACCACTGTTTTGGGTTAAACAGTGTTTTGAAACCACTTTTCGGTTAAAACAGTATTTGAAACCACTGTTAGGTTAAAACAGTGTTTTGAAACCACTTTTGGGTTAACAGTGTTTGAAACCACTGTTGGTTTAAAATAGTGTTTGAAACCACTGTTTTAACCCAAAAGTGGTTTCAAAACACTGTTTTAACAACACCGTTTTAACCCAACAGTGGTTTCAAACACTGTTAACCCAAAAGTGGTTTCAAAACACTGTTTTAACAACACTGTTTTAACCCAACAGTGGTTTCAAACACTGTTTTAACCCAAAAATGTTTTAACAACACTGTTTTAATCCAGAACACTGTTTCAAAACCAAGGTAATGTACAAGCAAATACAATTTTGTGAATGTATTTCTCTTCTTTAACGTATATTCATTAATGGCTGTGTAATCCTATAAAGGTGTTTATGATCTGTTGGGACGAATGAAAGATCAAATAAGAACGCAAGAACAAGTTGATGCCGCAATGACTGCATGTAAGGCTTTGAAGTTGGATGGCCTTGTCATTGTTGGCGGTATGCTTGAACTATTGTTTAATGATAGTGAGTATTAGCGTTTTGATATTAAAATTCGTGTTTTCTTATTTATTAACGTTGCTTTTGTTATTGTTTAATGATAGTGAGTATTAGTGTTTTGATAGAAAATGTCTTTAACATTGTTTTATAAAGATATGTAACCAAAGACAAACAATTTAAATGATGTATTATAATCTGTTTTTTAGTATTTGGTTTCGATCGTTATTAAACCTACTCGTGTGCTCACACGGGTCCTACACCTAGTATGAGTTATGTGAGTGTATGGAGGAGAGAGGAAATAGAGTGGTGTTTTTAAAGAGAGAGAATTTGTTTTGAATGGGCATGAGAGAGAAATAAGTTGGGCAGGTATCATGTCACTCATTTTTTCTCCCCTTATTATTATGGATGCTCTTACAAATATCTTTTGTTGATGATAATCAGGTTTTTATAATGACTACTTTATGTGGCATCAAGCCCAATAATCGCTTTTGGATTTGTATTCACCAACGTTTTAGCAAAAGAAGTGTTGCCTGGGATTGCACCCACGTTGGTAGTGTAGCATAGATGATATGTCGATCACATAAAATGATGGAATTTTACATTCCTACAAACTGTTGCTCATGCCCGATTTACCAAGTTGATCAGCTTGCCCATGTTGACATTCAGGGCGTAGCTAGAAATTTTTTTCTATGGGTTCAGAAATTTTTCAGAGTTCGATTTAAATGATTCTACGGGTTCGATAGAATATTTCTACAGGTGCTGCGAGATCAAAATACACCTATATATAACACTAAAAAAGCTTTTGGTACGGGTTTTTCCTTCAATGTAGCTACGCCCTTGTTGACATCCGACCTGGTGCTTGCGTACGCTTGGTGGTGTTCTGGATGAAGTTGGTTCAAATTAAAAGGATATTATATTGAGTATTTATATATGTAGGTATACCCATTTTTAGATTTGGCTTTGGTTTTTTTCTGGTAGCAATAAAGTATCGTCTTTCCAATGAAGAGGATAGCGAAATTGGGAACTCAATTCGAGGTTTTTATTAAATATTGTTATTAAACCTACGTTGTAAGACTGGTTGTTGTGGGATGCGGAGGAGGGGCGGGAAAGGGGGGGGGGGGGGGGGGGGGGGGGGATGAAGGATGCGTGGATGCGTGGATGAGGTGAAAATGGCCACGTGTGTGGTTATACCCCTAAATTTTCAGATTTTACGTTTATAGTGATTTATATTTTCACATTTCACACCTTTAGTGGGTGTGAAATCCCCCAGCGTCCTCGTACGCCAATGTAGCCCACTTATGTTTCACATTTCACACGTCCCACGATACATATAATATTTTTATTTTTAAACAGTCAATGAAACCATTTTATTATCACAAACAAAACTGCGTCCATAGCAGGTCGCTATAGAAGGTCAAACACACCATACAATCACTAAAAAACACCAAGAGAAACAACATAGATTAAATAGCCAGATTACAACACATAATCTAAATGGTTCTTTTTTTAGCGTGATTTATGCAGGGGCGCAGCTTAAGAGGGGCCGGGAGAGGGGTGGGGGCGCCCGACCCCTCAAACTTTTCGCTCAGTAGTGTTATATATATAGTTGTCGTATAGAAATTTTTGGGTATATACTTTTTCGACCCCCGGATTCTATAGAAATTTTTTTGTATATACGTTTTCGACCCCCGTCTTCATTGTCAAAGCTTCGCCACTGGATTTATGGGTTAATTAATATTCAAATAAATATTGGATACAATGGTGAATAATTCCTTTGCAACTTGTATTTTAAAAGATGTAAGTAATTGATTAATTCAAAATATGAAGGCTCTTGTCGAGGACAGCTACAGGATGAAGAACACGAACCAATGGGG